>PVJO010002103.1:0-152074 GCA_004026905.1 Hystrix cristata | reverse complement strand
AGAAATGATGCAGTATTTAAACATTTGTGTCCAATTTATTTCACTTAAGCACATGGTCTCAAGGTCCATCCATTTACCTAGAAATGTCTCAAGAATCTTTTAATTAGCAGATACTCTCAGTTTTACTGGTTCTAATTTGTGATAAGATTCTTCTTTCTTTTTTACCCTTCTAGCTTCTTTGAGGATTTTATCAGTGGTTTTGAGCAGTGTGAGTTTATTATTCCTCAGGTGGTCTCCTCTTTCTCCTCTTCCACCTCTCCTCCTCCTTCTTCTTTGCTTTGAGTTCATTCACTCTGGATTAGTTATTTTATATTTTCCATCAAACTAATTTCAGTAATGACTATTATTTTTTAGATTCATGCATGATCTCCCACTTTTAGGGTCTCAGACCACATATATTTTAGGCTGTCGAAATTTGCCCACTGTTCATTCAAGCTCTTTGCATCTTCTTTCACTTTACTTGTCTATAAGTGTTACGTTTTTTGTATTTCTTTTACTGTGTCTTTAGGTTTATTAATCTTTTCTTCTGCGATGTCTAATCTGGCATTAGTATCATCAGTATATTCATTTTAGATATATAATTTTTTAGGAATTCAAATTGGATCCTTTTCACAGGTTTCATTTGTTTACTTAATGTGTCAAAAATATGGAATACATTTCATATAATTATTATGATGTATTTTCTAACATCTGTATCAATTTTCAAGGAGTTCTCACAATATTGTTAAAGTTTTGATTGTTCTCTTCCTCCTGTGCTGTGTTTTACTGCTTCTTTGTTTGGAAAACTTTTACTCGATACTTGGCATGCAGTTGAATTCTTTGACTATAGCTTGATACCTTTGCTTTTGATATTGTTGATTTTTTTTTAGTTTGTCAGGTTAGTAACAGTTTTCAGTTGACAGTAATTATCTCCCATTCATGATGCCAGGCATTTCTGAATTTTTACTTGTTGCTCTACAAATTGTGATTTTTTTTCCCTAGGTTTGCTGGTGGAAACAGGCACTCTTCTCAGCACTGTGAATGCATTATTCATTACAGTGTTGTCAGGTCATTATTCTCCTAGCTTTGGATAGTTTTCTTACACATATGCATGGATCTGTGCTCTATGGAATACTTACAGAAACTCCTTTGTAGACTGTGAGCATTTTCTTTGTAGTTCTTTTTTTTTTTTTTGATATTTTGGCCCAAAAAATGTTGATATGCTGTCATCCCTAGATTTTCAGTTCTATTTTATGAGGTCAGGGTGTCCATAGGATCTGTATAGATCCTCAGTCCCTGCACCGAAGCCTAGAAACTCTCTGGTGGTACTAAATTGTGGGTATTGTGGTGATCTTTATTATCAATAAGAGAATTGGAAGAGAAAACTATTTAGTGGCAGAATATCTATCCTTCCTTCTAAGTAATAACACTTTAAATACCTGAAAGAAGATGTGGTAATTAAATTCAATTATCAATTTGACTGCCATGGGAGCCACCCAGGGAATTGGTAAAGCATGATTCTGGATGTGTCTGGGGAGGTTATGAAAGCTTTACTTGGGTCCTGTACCTGGTGAACGTCCTCTTCCTCTCTGGCATTGTTACCCTTCTTTGCTTCCCACATATCATGAGGTGAGCAGCATTCCTCTTCCAGAGCCCCTCTGTCGTGATACTCCTGTCTTAGCAATAGCCAACCACAGACCGAGTCCCACGAAATCTTGAGCCAAATAAATTATCTCTTCCTTTAAACTGTTGGTGCCCACTACTTGTTCTCAGCAATGGGAAAGCTAACTAAATACAGAAATTTATACCAGAAAAATAGGATCATTTCTGTGACTATACCTGACCATGTGGTTCAGAAGCTTTAAAGACTGATTTGGGGCTGAGTTTAGAAAGTACTGGACACGAAGACCAGAGAAGCCCTAGACCGTTTTCAGCAGAGCTTGACTGGCCATTCTGGTTATAGGCCAGACCAGAAAGCTTATAGGAATGTGAACAATAAAGACCAGGCTCATGGGGCTTCAGTTGGGAATATGGATTCCATTAGGAACTGGCCTGGAACCCATGCATGTTACATTACAGCAAATAATTTGTCTATATTTTGCCCATTTTAAAACTTTAGAGTAGCAGGCTAATTGAGCTGTGAAGAAAATTTTGAGAAAGATCATTGTTCAGGGTTTGACAGGAATACTGTATTCTACTTTTAGTTAGATTTATGAAGAATTGGGAGCAAAAGCAAAAGAGAATTATTTGAAAAACTTAAATATTGGCCAAAAAGAAGCATATGTAAAGTGAAACCAAAGAAGTTACAGTTGCTCAAAAGATTAGTACCATTAAAATGGCACCCAATACTTTGAATTGGGACAAGAAGAAAGATAAAGGGCATCTCAGAAATCAACTAGCCCTGAAGATGGATAGTGTTGCTATAGTTTTATCTGGTGATGCAAATGATTAGAGTTCTTGGAGCTGAACCTATCTCCATCTGCTCTCAAACTTTAAATGGGTAAGAACCCTGACTTGTTAGCATAGAACCAAGCAGAGAATACAAGTGCCTAGTGAACCACTTTAGTGAACAGAACTGAAGTTGTGGTAATGAAGTCAAAAGTATAGGGGAGATCTGAGAATATCTGGGGTGCCAGGAATGAGGACTATCTGTCAAAGAAAGCCACAAGCTGTGAACAGAGTCAACTCAAGAGAGAGGACATGTGGAATGTAACCATCAAGGCCAAAGGGATGAGGCTGCCAAAGCCTTTAGAATGCATATTCTCATCACTATGTGCCCGTGATATCAGACCTGAAGATACAGTATTTAGTGTTTTCCCTGCTGGGTTTTGGTCTTGCTTTGGTCTGATTCTCTTCTACCTCTATATTCCTCCATTTTGGAATGGAATGTTTACTCTAGGTCATTGTATTGTGGGACTATGTAACATTGTTTTGGTTTTTACAGGAGTTAACAGCTAAGAATTTGCTTTGAGTCCCAGAGGAGATATTGGTTTGGACTTTTGAACAACACTGGAAATGTTGCAATTTTGAGGTTGAGATTATTAGTTTTTTTGATTATACACAGGACAGTTGTGTCATGTTTAGACAGAATATGAACTTATTATTGTCTTTACTTGAAGATTAAATACAGTTTAAAAAGATTTGTTTGTATGTTAGTGGGTGGAATGTGATGGTTAAACTTAATTTTCAACTTGATTGCCATGGGAGCCATTTTTGGGATTAGTAAAGCACATTTCTGGGTGTGTCTGGTGGTCCTGGAGGCATTACCTTGGTTACTATATCTGGTCCATGGCCCCTTTCTCTCTAGTACTATTTCACCACTCTACTTCCCAGCCACCACGAAGTGAGTAGCATTCCACTGCCATGACAATCCTGTCTTGGAGATAGCAAACCATGAACTGAATCACCTGAAAACATTAACCAAGTAAAACGTTTTCCTTCAAGTTGGGTCACATATGTTTTGCTGGGAAAGTTGGCTAATAAAGAAACTATTATTTTCCAAATTTTCCAAATTTTTTCACATATTAAATCAGAATCACAATTTTCTGAAATGTAATTTGCATGATAGTTTCCAGACAAAATGTCATTTTGATTTTATGCTAAATTTTATATCTCTGTCAAGTTTTTATTATTTGCTTGTTTTATTTTTTAACATATAGCCAAGAAATTAATATAATGCATGGCATGGATAAAATTATCTAAATAAAATTACCAGAACATAACTAATAAGTGAAATTTATTTTGTTATTTCTGAGACACTATGCATTTATTAATAATATTATCATCAATCATTATTTAACTCACTTGCCTAATTATTTAAGCTTATAACTTATCCATAGATTTATTCAAATTTTTGGGTTTTTTTGTACTTTTCAAAAATGCATAGTCCTTGATATGTCAAAAAAAATTCTTTTTAACTTCATAATCTATTAACTGAAGACTAACACCCAAACTTTTTTCCAGAAGTGTCTGTAGAAAAAACATTACATATAGTATCTGTGAATTGGAAGAAATATTTCCATATATTGATTCTTGTATTACCATCTAATGAGACAGTTCTTTCTATCCAGTAGTGTGTTGAATTGGCTTCAGTCTTGCTAAAGATGAGTTAATGTGAGAACAATATGTAGCTCTGGCTGAGAAAACAGAAGATTTATGCTGAAACAATTTGAGGGGCCTTGGCATGAGTTTGATAACAGTTATTCAGTAAAATAAGGCAACAGCACGTGAAAGGAATGTGTTCTGGGAGACTTTCCACTGAGTTGTTACTGTAGTATGTAGTGTAGAGTAGAGTGTGTCTCTGTGTTATGTAGTCACAATTGGTAAGAAAAGTGCAGACAGAAATTAACAGCAATGAGAAAGTAACAACTACCAAAACATCTATCTGATTGTGGGTTGGGTTATCCATGGTCTTTAAATGTTTCGTTTAAGGCAAAAAGAAAACAGTTTAGAGGATATTATTAAAATATAAAGCAATGATCAAAACTTGATAAAAGACTATATGAAAATTATAAAACATACATGCATTATAATATACCAAATATAATCTGAACAAACATTTGTATAAGATTTGATAGCAATGTTAGGAAGAATAATTCCAAATGAAGGGGCAAACAAAATGACTATAAATAGTTTTTATCTTGACTGGAAAATGCAGCATTACATGATTCATCAGGGCAGTCACTTTTATAATCCTCATAAATGAGTTTTATGATGATAGCAAATCAGAAGTCTGTGAGAAATAGTATAATCTGAGTCCAAATAATTTTACCATTAATGTCTGGTTTAGTTTACTGATAATTTAAATTTATTGTACTGTAGGCTCATACAGATGAGGAACATATGCCAGTCAATAAACATTATGAAGAGCAAAAGACAACCTTAGTTAGAAGTCATTGGAGAATAGTTCTGACTGTTTTCTTCGAGTGAGTATAAAACTCAATGTAATGAGGCCTGAGAAAGAATATAAAATGAAGAGGCATTATATTTCATCAGACAAAACCTTGAATAGACCCAATATAAGATATTTTATAATAATAAGATTATTATTGCTTTGAAAGTTTACAGTTTAAGTCATGCCAGAAAATATTGAATTATAAGAAGAAAACTGATGAGAAATAGCTGAGGAAATCAGAATGACAACAGTAATTGGATTGCTCTCATTGGCTATAAAATTAGAAGACACTTTGAAAGGATAATAAATATATGAATTATGTTTTGAGAGTCTCAGGCTGGAGGTTATAATACAAACAGAGTTGGGGGGAAAGACCTTGAGGTTGAAATTAGTCAAAATGGATCAAAGGTATTTAGTGTGGTTTTTCTTTTCTGTTATTAAAGAATTGTCAGTTAAACAACAGTAAAACTTATCCATTCCTTGGTTGATGGGCATTTGGCTGTTTCCAAGATTTAACTATTATAAACTGTGCTGCTATAATCATGGGTGTGCATGTATCACTGTGGTTTGATGCTTTTAATTCTTCTGGGAAGATACAAAGAAGGAGAATAGCTGGGTCAAATGCAATCTCTAGTCCTAGTTCCCTGAGGAATCTCCACACTGATTTCCATAGCAGTTGCACCAGTCTACACTCCCACCAACAGTGGAGAAGGTTCCTTTTTCTCCACAGCCCTTCCAGCACTTGTTATTGGCTGATTTGTTTGTAATAGCCATTCTTTCTGGAGTGAGATGCGATTTCAGTGTCGTTTTCATTTGCATCGCTCCAATAATCAGTGATGTTGAACATTTTTTTCATGTTTATTTGCTCTTTCTATGTACATCTAAAGTATACCATTAAAATAATTTTTTTTTAAAAAAATAAACAAAATAAAATTATAAAAAATAAAATTTATACTAGAGTTTGAATCACTTCAAATTACATCTACACTTAGTTCTGGTGCCACCTATCAGTTTCTTGAATTCAAGGCAGAGAAAATATAGAGGATCAACCAAAAACTTTATTGTTATGTTACATATTTTAATACATTTTAAGAACTAGTACAATATATTCATCAATTGTCAAACATATGAAGCCAGACTGTTACAATTTTTGTTTTGTTAAATAAACAGTTCACTAATTTCTTTGTTCTTTACTTTTACCACCTCTAAAATGTTTTTAACTAGTACCTAATTTTTTTCTTTTTTTGAGTTGCTAAGTAAGCAAAATTTACTGATGGCTCTTGCCACCTTCTTTAGTAGCTTATCCACAAATTCTCTTGTAACACACCCTCAGTAAGTTGTACATGCAGCATGTATTACACTACTAGACTAGGACCACAGAGGAATGGCATTCTCTGGCTAGAGATTAGTCTAACAATCTCCGCATTAACATCACCTGTCACCAGGCGATATAGAAAATAAGCAATTTTAGTAACATAGTTATACTTCAAATCTGAAAGCATCACCCTTTAAAATCCAAATGTTTATATGTATTATTCCTCCTACTTCTCACATTGATTATTGATGAGAGGGGAAATTAAAATTTTTCATGGTATTATTTTATTCTTACAACAATTTCCTATCCAAGTTAGTCATCTTCCCAGTGGAAGATAGTAAAAAATGTCACTTGTTTTGCATGAGCAAGACCCTCTATTTGATCTCATCACCAGAAAAAAAGAAAATGGAAAAGTAAAAATAAAATTTGTTCAATGAAAGTATTCAGTATTTGGACTTAAAGGTCCTATTATTAAAAATGTTCAACTATTCAGGTTAAACCAGGTTATGCTGCAGTAATAACACAAAATATTGGTGTTTTATTATGAAAGTAGTTTATGTTTTGTTCTCAAAATATGTCAATTGTGAGTTCACAGTAGCTGTTGCCTATTGAGTCACTCAGAGAGCCAGGTTAGCAAAGACTCCATCTGGAACATGTTTCCGCCATCGGGTGGGAAAGACTGGAATGATATACTGGCAATTAAACTCTTCCAGGAAACAGCACACATTAAATTGAAAATATAGTTCTATCAAGATACCCAAGAAGAGAAAAACTGAACTATTTAACAAACTTACATGAGTTCCACAATCGGCGAATATGAAACAAGTATGCATTCCCCAACCAAATATGCCAATTTGGTCTTACAAAGTTTAGAAGTAAACAGTTACTATAACTAGTAACAGAACCCATATTCTTATCAGGTAGTAGAACTATTTTAATTAACGGATCGCAGTAATGCATGTAAGCAGCAAGTATGTCCCTTAGCTTCTCTCAATTCCCACTGTATTTGTCAGTCCTGATATAGATAGAGATAATTTTATGGTGGTAAGGATATAAAATGTGTAGGCGCTGTTATGGGAATTTTATGTAATTGTAGAATGTCTAAGTTTCATGAACATCTCTTGAGAGTCGAGCCTTCTGCATTAGGGTTTGTCACAAGGCTGCAATGAAAGTGTCAACTAAAGCTGTGGTGTAATCTGAAAACTCAGCTGAGGAAAGATCCACTTGTAACTCACACACATGGCCTTTGGTATGATTCACTTCCTCAAACACTGTTGAATTGAGGGCCTCAACTCCTCTCTGGAAATGGACCAGAGACCTTCCTCAGTTCCCTAGCAATAATATGTCACCAGGCATTTCCTCAGAGCAAACACATGAGGAGAGGGGAGGCGAGAGAGAGAGAGAGAGAGAGACTCATATTCAATAATCTAATCTTGAAAGTCACAAATTACTTCTACCATCTTGTACTTGTTAGAAGCGGTGCACTGGGTCCAAAACATACTCAAGGGGAAAAGATTACCCTAGATCACAGACACTTGGAGGCAGACATTATCAAGAGCCATTTTAAAAGGGTATCTATGAATGGAAGTGTAGTTTGGTAGGCAGAGAGTGCATGCTTAGGATGTGGATGTATGAGGCCTGGGGTTCAACTCTAGAGAGAAAGGAAGAAAAAAAGGAAAGGAAGGAAAGAAGGAAGAAAGAAAGAAAGAGAGAGAGACAAAGAGGAAACGAAAAAGGAAAGGAAAGGAAAGGAAAGACAGGTGCACCACAATGACCAACAAAATTTTCAAATTTGTTATTCAAATAGCGTTATTCTAACTTATGGCACTCAAATGAGTGAAAACTTTATGGGAGGATAGGGAAGCTGTCCTGGATTAGTAAAATATAAAAAGCCAGAAATGAGAATTATGATTTATTCTAAAATATTATTCAATAAAACTCATTCTAATTCTTGATCAAGTAAAAAGATAAAACTCAGTATCATAATTTTAAAAAGTCCAAATTTTCTGCAGTAAGAAAATTTAGATTAATACTTAAAAAAGAGGACCTGGCTCCCTTTATTTCCTTACACTTTAGTGAGACTATGTGGTAGTCTCAATCTGAGGCATAATAATTGCTGTTCTTTTTTTTTTTTTTAAATAATTGCTGTTCTAATGAACACTCATTATGCTTCTACATTATCATTGTATCTTTCTTTGAGTGTAAGAACTTTATAGATTTTTAAAGCTATTCTCAAGAAAGTGAAGTGCAGGGGTTGGGGTTTTAGTTTAAGTAGGCCTAGTAAGTGCAACCAGAACCAAAAGAAAAAAAAAGAAGAAGAAGAAAGTAAAGTGTAAAATGTTACCACAGTAGAACAGCTTCTAATAATTAAGCACATGAAAAAAAATGCTTCAAGATACAATGATTGAATTGTTTCCTGGTATGTTTATTCATCTTGGAAACATTAGTTAAATACTTATTATGTCGAGACATTTTTGTTGGCTTGGGGTTGTAACAATAACAAGGCGAGGCTTTAAGTATCAGGTATTGTGACTGTTTAGAGAAGAAAATGGAGGAACAATTGTGGTAATAGTTGATGAATAACCTGGTATTGAAAATCCACTTCCTATGGGAATGAACAGCAGAATCACCTCAACATGTAGCCTAATTAAAAGTCTAAATGGCTCAAAGAGCTGGATCAGAGATTACAGAGGCTGCAGAGGACTATGGGGGGCTATTAAAGGGACTGACACAGAACAGATCAGCAGTCCCTTTCTCTATATTTAGTCTTAATTACTACTTCATATAAAAAAAAATACTGACCTTTCATTTATCGCAAAGGTATTTCCTTGGACACTAATGACTACTAGTTTAAAATCTTCATTCACGTATTTGAAATTAAGACCCAGTGAATGTGGAGTATCTGGTATGTTTGCAAAGATATACTATAGTAAATGTTAGGCACACATCCAAACTTCTGAACCTTAACTAATATTCTAATTCCAAACATTTTAGAATTTATGAGTTGCCAATACTAAAGAAATTGTATTCTTTTGAACTTCAATCACTTCAGGGATCATTTATTTTTTCCTGAAAAATACCCAGAGAAATACAATTAGCTGATGGCAACTGATCCCTTCTGTTCCTAATGAGAGGACAGGTCAACAATTCTTCCCCCAAGAAGCAGTGTTTTAAAGCAATAGTCCATAACTGATTCTGCTGTTTCTTTAACATCAGCATATTGTTTAACCTCGAGGTTAGCTGCTGTAAGTCTGCATTCATGTGTAAATGTGCTATTTTGCAATGCAGAGTTGATTCAGAAATAACTTGTTCTAAGATTACATTAATTTCAGTGAAAATGCCAATGTTATTTTATATCTCTCTCTCCAGCTCTTTGAAATATCTCACTGGATTCTGTAATTTCTTGCTAAAATCAGACAATCAAAATGCAGATTGTGTGGCTTTTAACCAAGGAATCATAATACAAAAAAATAAAAAAACAACTGATCAACATATATGCTTTTAAATCAAGTAAAGTTTGGGAGAAGTCATACCTCTCAAGGGTCTAGTACTAAGCAAAAATAGTAAATATTGAAAAGATACTTAGGTGAGATAATTTAAGTAATTAATGTCACAGCCACTACTCTTTTTGAAAAAAGAACGGTGCGTGTAATTCACTGGAGGTGAAAAATCACTATTACTCTACAAAAGAATTAGGAAAATGTACATTCTGAAAATGCAATTTGTCTCAAGGGAAATTCTCTAAATACTTCTCTCAGAATTTGTTATTTCTCTCGGTGAGGAACAATAGAGACACTTGCAAATGTAGCAGAAGAAATTCCGTCTGTACAGAACCAGCTCCTGATAAATGACTCAAAGATCTGGACACAGTAAAGGAAGTCTTAGATCAATACAAGTTGCAGGGAAGCCAGTGGCCTGGGTAAAATTCGGAAACTTCACTTTTCAGCAGTGTTGCAACTTGCTTTGATATTAGCATCTTTGTTGTTCTGGTCACACAAAGTTGTAGGAGAAGATGGAGTTACCAGGTCAGGATATTAGGAGTAAAAAAAAAAAAAAAAAATTGAGGTAATCTCAGAAGAAAATACCTGTCTCTTCACTATCTCTCCGTGTTCATGTCTAAGGTTGATCTGGCTCTCTGTCTCTGTAATAATTTTTATGACCTTTCTTCCTATTTCCCTTTCTTCTCATTTCTCTTTCTATCTTTTCTTAATTTCTTTCTCATTTTTAATCTTTCTTTCAACCAGATGTGGGCTTAAAATACACATTTTCCTTTGGATTTATTGAATAAAACTTCATATCAATAGTTCTCTCTTCTAAGACCCAGTCGTATTTCCTTCATTCAACCACCACCTCCTTATACTTAATTACATTATAATTGAAATTTTCCATGGATTTTCATCTGAGGGCCTGCAGCCCTAGAGAGACAAGACAGCGTCTTTTCACTCAGGTGTTTTGAGTAAGGCATAAAATTAAGCATTTTAGACAGTTTTTGCTTCTTGACTTTAGAAGGTTATTAATAGTCCGTGACACTTTACCTCTTTTTCATTAGGAAAAAATAAATATACAATTTAAGAAAAAGTAAAGAAGTGTAAAAATGTATACGTCTTAACGGATTCGTTACATTACAGAGGTCTTTTCCACCCACTTGTGTTTTCCACGTTGGCATGATAAAATACTTTAATTGCGGGGTTGGGAGGCAGCTCAGTGGTAGAGCGCTTGCCTAGCACTCGCAAGGCCCTGAGTTCCATCCCCAGCACCCCTCCCAATACTTTAATTAGAAAGATAATTCTTAGGTGCACAGGAGGTATACTAAAGTGTGAAAAGTGACTTGAAAAGTGTCCCCACAAAATTCATATCTACCCAGAACCTCCGAATGTGATCTTAAATGGAAATAGGGTGTGTGTCAATGTTATTAAATTGAGATGAGGCCATGTGGATTAGGAAGATATTAAATCCAATTGTCAGACTTTTCATGAAAAGAGAAGGGGACATAGGAAAAAGGCAGATGAAGATGAGGGAAGTGTGACGCCATGTACCTGCCAAGGAAGACGCGCAAAGGATTTCCAGGAGGTGCTGAAGCTGGGAGCTGTGAGGAAGGGTGATTCTCTGGGTCCTCACGGGGAGAACAGGCCTGCTGACACCTTGGCTTCGGATTTGTAACATCCAGAACTGTGAGAGGATAAATTTCTATTGTTTAAAGCCACCAAGTTTGTGATACTTTGTTATTGTAGACGTAGCAAACAATACAGTAAGTTCCTCAAGCTTTCCTGTATTCCTCGGAATCTGCAGAAATTGCTCCCCAGGACCCTTCTGCCTAGATGATATTTGTGGATTTTTTTTCAAGTCTTTCAATTTTATTCAGTTGAGTAAACTGAAATTTATTCAGTCAATAATATTTACAACTTACACCAGATAATTATATTTTTTTCTTTCTTTTGCATTTTTTAAGCTTCTTTGGGAATTGAACTCACAACCTTGCACATCCCTATCCCTTCATTTTAAAAAAAATATTTTGAGACAGCATCTCACTATGTTGCCTCAGGGTGGCCTCAAACTTGTGATTTTCCTGCCTCAGCCTCCTGAGTGGCTGGGATTAGAGGTATATGCCACAGCCTCTAGTTTTAAATACATTTAACCATTATTTTCACTACCAAAACTATGACTTCTATGCCATGTGAGTTATAATATTCTGCACATACCAAAGCCAATCAATAAACATTTAATGAACAATAAGAGGATATATGGAAAGGAATGGGGATGATGAAAGTAGCAGGACAGAGATAAGATTACAAAGGAGAGAAGAAAGGAAAAAACATATAATAAGAAATTTATGAGAACTTTAATTCTTCTACGAGTTAGCTTGAGGATTTTTCGAATAACCTGGAAACTTAAGGCATATAAGGGAGAAGTTTTCCCCTGGAATGGATTAGAATAAAGACGAAGAGTAGGTAGAGAAATGGGATATTATTAACAAGAGTAAATATTATTGACTATTTGTCATGTGCAAGGAAATATGTGAAGAATTGGCTATTTCTCATTGTGCTTACACCTAGCAACCATTAGATGCTATTACTGTACTCACGCAGTCAAAATATGTTCAAATCCCAAATGTAGAAAATAGCAAGGTAGTTATTTAAACTGAAGACAGTGGTAATTCACAGCCATTTTCTTAAATTTTTATTACATCTGTGCATTAGTCAGCTTTCCGCTTGCTGAGATATAATACCCGACACCCTCAACTACAGGAGGAGAGATTATATTTTGCTCACAATTTCAGGAGATTCAGTCCATGGGTCCATGGGTGACTGGCTCCAAGGCAGAAACATCATGGCGGAAGGGCGTGGTAGAGCAAGGATGTATAGCTCACTGCAGCCAGGAAGTAGAGCAAGGGGAACAGCACCAGAGAAATGAGGTACCAGATATAGATATAAAGGTCATGCCTCCATGACCCACCCAGACATACCCAGAAATCCCATCCACCAATCCCTTGAGCAAATCTCATAGCCAATCAGGGTGACATATTGGGATTAACAGTCACATACTTAAAGTAGCCCTAAGAAAGACTCCATACTTCTTTTCTACTATCTTCCTAGTGCTCTGTGGTTTGGGCCTCCGTTGGTCATCACATGTCAGCTTCTGGGTAATGTTTTTCATTGTACAACTTTTTAACCAACTTTTCAATTCATTTCTTTCCAACTCTCACTGCTAGAAGGATGCCGGCCTTTTCATTCACATCAAATGTGAACAGGGATTTAAATCGTATTTGAGTTCCAGCAGCCAATCCTTCCCAATTCAGATGCTTGTGACCAAAAGGACACTAATATTAGCACAGTAGGGGGAGTCCCACCTTTGCAATATTACCAAACAAATTATTATCAAAAATGGACCACAATTTTTTGCTATCATGAATCTCCTGTTAAAAAAAAAAATCTTTTAACAAACGTATTTTTTTCCATATCTGACTCTACTGAATACTGCAGAGAATTCATACTCCTCAAGAAGCACTCAAGGATAAACTTGAAAATGCAAGTTAATTTTAACCCTAAGTTAAGAAAATTCTATTTTTTTATGGTATTCCAATTATATATCATAACACCTTAGGTAAAAATGGCATGACAAGTATATTCAAACTGAAACAATATTAGAATGATACAGATTCTTTGAAAATAAAACACTACAGTCAATGAACCAAAAAGAATGTAAAAATATGCAGTCTTTCAGAAAAGAGATAATTGACCTCATTCAGTTGAACAAACTGTGTTTAATCTATCACTCCAGGTCTTAAACTCAAGGCATATGATGTGGTTCTGGATAACTCACAGTAGACATCACTATTTCTGCATGTGTTTTTCAGAAACCACTTCAACTTTTCCAGGCATAAGAGTAAAACCAATTTACATTTTGAAAACGACTGAACACTCTGAAAGCAGAGATGTTACTTTTCAGCATGGCTGGACCTGTGTCAAGTACTTTACAGGATGTTTATGGCAATAGCACTTTCTTCATAAGCACGTGGTTTAGTCAGTGTATCAAGAGAGAGCATTTCTACTTAGAGTTTAGTTATGTAAATAAGCACTGTGGACAGATCAGACAATCAACCATTATATGAAAATTTAAAACAGCAGTAAATGAAAATGTCTATTGCTTACTTGCCTTTTCAGAGGGCAAATTCTGAGTTTCTGCTGCATCACTTATGAGGCTTAATAATTAACTTCAGTGTAATTAACTGTTAAATCAAGAAAATGTAGTTGGCGTTGCCGATGAGAAGTTTAAATAGTATTGTGTTCTCGAGTACAAAACATATCCTTTCCTGAAAGTAGATCAATAATCTACTCTTCTTTAGTCATGGTTTTAGGGTTTATCATTTTCAAGTAGCAAATTGTTTGAAAATAAAACTAAAACCTAATTATTTTACCCACAAGTGAGCTTGGGTAAGTTGTGGTCTATAAAAGTCACTTGTGCTATAATATGACTGAATTCCTGAAAACTGTTAAGCATGTGGAAAGCAAAGCAAGTTTTTCAATAAAACAAATCAGTAAGTATAAATAAATAAGTTAGATATGTCCCTCAGAATGTTGAGGAGAATTTACCATATTCTCATAGTTTAAATGAACTTAAACAGTTATAGACTGAAAAAAAAAAAACTCTTGAAATAAATGACTAGAAAATATGAATTTTTATATTAAGAATTAAAGAGAAACATCTGATACTGTACTATTTATATCAATAATGGCAGTTCTGCTATTTTAGTTTAAAAGCAACCATAGAAAATACAACGTCCCTGTATTCCAGTAAAACTTCATTTACAAAAAACAAAGGATGAAATATATTTGTCTCTAGGGTCACAGATTTCTGACCCTGTCCTAGAGCATTATAGTCACACAGTGGAAACTGAATTACTGCCACTTTGGGGTACAAGCCATTGGAAGAAGGGGCAGAATATGAAAAAGAGTATAATGTCCATTGTTTTAAATACCATTACAAGAAGTAGTACACATCACTTCTGCTAAATTTTCTTGGAATCTAGCTGCAACAAAGCTAGGAAATGTAATGTTCTTGCACAGATTTGTGGCAGCTACAGTTCTATTAATGTTGAAAAAGAGCAGGACAACTTTGGGTGGAAATAAAATACACTTTTCTGCTAGAGGAAAGGCTGATTTTCTCCCACATTCCTGAGTTCCAGCATGCCAGTTTTTCACCTTATTTAATGAAATATTGTACGCAGTACAACCTTTTGTTTCTTTTATATCCTCATCTATAAATTGGGGATAGTAAGAGAACCTACCTCGGAGATTTACAGCAAACATTAAATGTTACCACATTTGAAGTGCTTTGAATACTTCAAGGCAAGCCTAAACTTATATCTTTAGATGTAATGCTAAACTTTCATTTACAGGCTGAATATCCCTTACCGGAAATGCTTGAGAATAGAAATATTTTGTATTGGGGGCTTTATTTTTCTTTTCTCTCTTCTTTAATATTTGCATGTACATAGTGAGATGCCTTGGTTATGAGGCACAAGTCTAAGTACAAAATTCACCTGTGTTTCAAATGTACCTAACACACATAGCTTGAAATGAATTTTATACAATATTTTCATGCCCCTGAAATTTGACCATAACCTATTACATGCGATCAATAAATTTTCTTTGTCATCACACAAAAAGTTATAGATTTGGGAGTATTTGGATTTCGGATTTTCACATTAGGGCTGCTCAACCTGCAACAGATTAAGAAACAGACTTAATGACTTAAGTCCCTTGTTTAAAATCATATGGCTAACTAGATAGAAGACAAAAAAGTTTAAACCAGCTGTATGGCTAATGGTGACAGTAAACACGCCTTCCAATAGTAGATGTCTCGTAGATAAGTAAAGCGCACTTCTGGGTGTTTCGGTGGGAGTTTCCAGAGTTACTGGCATATGGGCCAGCAAAGTGATGGGAGAGACTCTCCTTGATGTGGGTGGCACCAATTAATAGGCTTACAGCCTGGATAGAATGAAAGGGAAGAAGGAAGAAGTCAGCCTGCATCTTAAAACCTCCATTCTTCCTGACCAAGCACATCTTTTGCTACTGCCATCACCTGTGGACATGTAACTCCAGCTTGTCAGCCATTCCGTGTAGACTCACACCGGCAACTCACCAGAGGGCACCTAGGCCTTCGGTATCGGGCTGGTACTACATCCTTTATTGCTCTTGTTCTGAGTGTTCAAGATGCTCTGACTGAGCAACTATTGCATCCTCCTGCTGCTCCAGCTACAGGTGGCCACAGTGGACTATCCCACCTCTGACTCGTTCTGTAAGCCTACCTAATATGCTCCCTTGAACATCTACATACATATAAATTTTTCTACTGATTCTGTTCCTAACTAATACTTCAGCCTTTTGTGATGGTGTGCTTCTTACTACGGCACACATTAAACACAAAAAAAGGACATCAATTGAACATGAATGAATGCGGAGATACCCAGTGAACTGTTTAACATAGGTGATGTTACAACATGTTTGTATGCTGATTGGTTTAATCCAAGCAAATTTTTATGATAGAGGGATAGAGAAAAATTTCAGGGGCAATGTCTTGAATAGTCATTGAGGGTTGTAATCTAGTCCATAATTAGAGGACTTTGTAAGAGTACAAATGTCCTTAGGAACAAGTACGTGGATGTAGACACAGATGAATTAATACGGAGGGAGAAGAGAAAATTTGACTTAAATGGTTATTCTTAGAAAAGTCAAACATATAATCATCAAGGAGGAGAAAGGGATGACAGCAACCTGAAGGAAAGGTGTAAAGTAGCTGGTTCTGACAATAGAAAAAATTTTGGATAAGCAAAATATGAAAAGACTTCTAGGACAACATGAAGTGCAGGTAAATGTTCACATTTTTAGAGTTATAGGTTCTGTATAGTTTTGTAGTTTCCCTTCATTAGATTCACTACCAAAATGCAGATGCAGGCTAGGCAGATGTTTGGATTTAGCCATGCTTATAGTTTTATAAGCAGCCATATCAGAAGAGAGACAAGGGAAGCTAAGGGGGCATCTACAGGAATTAGTACAAGAGTAGGTTACAGAAGCCAAGTTGGGAAGGAAAGTTTTAGAGCATACAGAGGAGTTAAGAACAGTTACAAACTTGCAGAATCAAAATTTAACTTCAGTCATGATGAGGACAAAGAATTACAGTAGTTGAGGGAGAAGAAGGAATAATTTGGGAAAAGAAAGAATAATATTCAAGATGTGGAATGTTGAAGTGGAGGTGTTGGAAATGCGCTGGTGATAGCAACGGCATCTGAGGGTTATCGGGGACTGAGCATCACTGAAGATCACCTCTGGAAAGAGGAAGTCAGGAAATTGGGAGGTGGTCAGAATACTACTGAAGAAGAAGATATATCTGGATATTGAAATAATCCTGAATCATGTTTTAAAAGTAGTATTCAAGAGAATAATAGCAAATAAGATACTAAGACACTTAAGGAATTAGAAACTGTGATGTGGGGAGTTTTAGATGATTTCAAGAGAGATTGCATGTATAGATTGTTGGCAAGAGTTACTTTGTGTATTTAACTGTGTCCCATTGATTATTTCTTGTTTCCATTACTCCAGTATTCAGTGGACACAATAATTTAGTATGAATAGCATCGGTTTTCAGAATTGAAAATAAGAGTCAAGAAGCTTTTTAGAGTTCAAAACTTCCTATATCTTAGCAAAATTCACAATGAAAGTAATTAAATCTATCTAATGAGAGAAGATAGATGTGAAGTTAAACTAACCAATTGGCCTTCCTTTAAGAAATGTTTTGATAATTAAAATTGATTCCTTTAAAATGTTATTGCTCTTAATTAAATTTTAATGACTAAAATAAGTATATAATCTCTCCTGATGCATTAAAATAAAAACAAAAGATTATTTGCCATGAAGTAAAGATCATAAACAAACATATAAATACTTGCACCTGCCATGTGCCAACACCAGTTCTTTGTACCCATCGCTAAGAATTCTGTCTACCACATTTAATTGTTGTGTAGTTCAATTTAAGTACAACTGGCACAACTACAAAATAAACATTAAGGGGCTGGGGACTTAGCGCAGTGGTTAGAGTGCTTGCCTTGCAAGCACAAGGGCCTGAGTTCGATCCCCAGCACCACACACACACAAAAAAAAACATTAAGCAGCATTATACGATAGGTTTGGTGGCCAGCAAATTCGTGCGGGAGCTAGAAAGCCTTAGAAAATCATTTGAGGAAATTGGATTCTGATTTATAATGCCTAGATTTAATATTTTGACAGTTTTAGGCTCTGTTTATATATCAAAAAAGTTAGATCATTTTAAATGACAAAACAGCTGGCTTACGTACATTTCAAGCTAAATTGATTGAATTTATAAATTTATTTGATCACAGACTTAATCAAAACCATAAAATGAAAAACATTATTATTTCCATCTCTACATACTGAAGCAGAAGAACGGCTTAGGAAATAATGTTGTTGTAATAAAGAAAGCAGAAAGGAGAAAATTAAGACTCCCTGACATTTTTGATGTCATGCAAGAGGGACAAATAAGAAATAGGACCTGGAGGCTTCGAGTTAGGAGCACACTGAAGCTCAACTGGCAAAACCAAGACAAGGTGAGAGTGATTACATTAGCCATGTAAGCTCACCCATGACTATGGCCAAAAACGGACCTCATACAGGCCGAGGATGCCAAAAATGTGGCTTTACTATTTTGTTGTATACTACAAAGCAGATATCCAATCTATGGTCAAAGATAAATACTATGAGAGAAGCATTAAGTAGTCTAGCTTCGTGAAGGCTCTCAATTCCCTTACAGCCCACAGACACCCAGCAGGTGCCCTCCCACAGGCCAAGATACCCAAAAGGAAGGGGAGGGAGTCCAGCCTGAGGCACTGAAGGACAAGTCAAGAGGAGATTTAAGAGAGCAACGGCTAACCTTGCTCCTGCCAAAGTGGAAAGGAAGCCAAAAAAGGTAGCAGAAAAGGATAAATCTTTAGACAAGAAAAAAAGTACAAACAAGAGGGGAAAGTGGAGCTTTCTTGGCTAACCAAGAAACCAAAGATATTTCTGCAGAAAATGAAAAGACTAAAAGAGAAGGAGAATCTAGCCTATTCGGAAGCAAAAGAGAAAGGAGTCCTGTCTTACTCTGTCTCCCCAGTGGCTCCACTTTCCCTTCTTGCATAGTCCACTGTAATATTTTTGTCAACTACTTAGTAAATACAAGTTTTGAAGTAGCTCTAGAAACATTTTTGAGGAGAATAAAGTACCAATTCATTCCATTTTTAACGTAAATAATTTTAGAGGGTGAAACCATTTTCTAGTGCAAATGGAAAATAGTTGAATATGAACCACAGGAGGCTTTGACCAGGTGAGGTGTTCGCTTCTCTTTCATGTGAGGGTTAGTTTTTATCTTGTACAATATAAAGCAGACTCAGTGGCACCTTAGCGTCAAGGCTGTGCCTTCACTGTGTCTTAAACATGTTAAATTATATCCCTGTGTTGTTTTTAGTAGACTTGTTTCCTAAAGAAAACCCCTGCATCGCTGGCCCATCAGAACTGTGTGCAGTGTGACACCTTTGATTGCATTAGTGCAATTTGCTTAATAATTTCATTAATAGGCTGTGGAAATTTGAAATTTTGAGTATATAGTGTATATGATATTAAATTGTGAATTGGTGAAACTAATGTCAACATTTGAAGATGTTGGTACTTGATATCCTCTTAAGGAAAATGGATCTCCACATTTGAAGTTGGAAAATCAGTAAAATGACTGTTAAAGACTCACAGTACATGGTGTTTAGATTTTCAGTATGCATTAAGAATTGCATACACATCTAAATGTCTGTGAACCGATTTTCAAAACAGCCAATACAATCTGTCTTGTAAAAGAATGAAAGGAAAGGTAAACACTGTATTATCAAGTTTGAACAGTAGCAGTCTGGTGATTTAGAGTCCATCCTTTCTTTTTCTGGATCCCTACCACTAAGAAGAATGTTGGCTTCTCCATCAAATGTTGTTTCTCTTACTTAGTTTTTAACTTAGATGAAAGTTTTTAACATTTTTCTAAAAATAAATCTCACATACCAAATGGTTCATCCACTCAAAGTGTACCATTACATAGTTTTTAGTGTATTCACAAAGCGATTCAGAGTTCATCACAAACTAATTTAGAATATTGAAGTCAGCTCCAAAGCAAACCAAACACATCTCAAAGCAAGTACCTACTCCCTAATTCTCCAACCTCTAACCCTAGACAATCAATCTACATTTTGTTTCCGTAGCTTTCCATATTCTGGCTGTTTCATAGAAATAGAATCATATACCATGTACTATTTTGTATCTGCTTTCTTTAAATAGAGTAATATTAATAATCAAGTTTTATCCATGTACTAGCATGCATTAGATATTCTAATGGAAAAATGTAAAAAAACCTGCTGTGAATAGGGAAGGATGCGGGTATGGTACAAATTAACCATGATGAATGTGATCATTATGTATACAATGTACCAGTACATGTTCTTGGTAAAAAATTTTAAAAAAATTTTTAAAATAAATTTTAAAAAAAGAAATTCATTCTTGTTTCTTTGTATTTGTTTTGACTTTGTTTGGGGCTTTTTGCCAAGAATTTTCCAATGTGCAAGAATTTCACATTTTATTCATGCATTGATCAGTTGCTTCATATTTGGGTTGTCTCCACTTCTTGCCCAATCTGTGCAGTGCTATAATGAATATTCACGTAAGAAATATTTGTAATTAGTACATGTTTGTAGTACATAATGATTACATTCATCATGGGGAGTTGGACCATGTACCTGATATATCTTAAATTTTTTTTATCTTCACCCTCCCTGCATCTCTCAGAATATATATATATATATATATATATATATATATATATATATATATGTATATATTACATGTTTTTTAGTATATCATGATCACATTCCTCATAGAGACTTGGTGTATGTGCATAACACTTCACATATCCCCTCTCCTTTTTTTTAAATCTCATTTCCTTCTCCTGTATCATCCGTCCTGTGTCTGTTGGTTTCCTATCCTAAAGATCTATCTTGCTATTTTCTATTGTCTAGCTTCTAGTTCACACTTTATATTTTGATTTTGTCATATAAGAGAACCACATGATATTTAAGCTTCTGTGTCTGATTTATTTCACTAAATATTATGGACTCAAGGTGCATCCATTTTCCCACAAATGACTCAGTCTTATCTTTCTTTATGGCACAGTATTACTCCATTGTGTATAAATAGCACATTCTTTTATCCATTCATCTTTTTTTTTTTAACAAGAACATGCATTGGTACATTGTATACATAATGATCACATTTATCATGGTTATTTTGTACCTATACGTCATGTATCTTGGTCCCCTGCCCCTTCCCCACCCCTCCCTTCCATTGCCCCCTTTCCTTATTTACAGCAGGCTTATTTACATTTTTCCATTTTCTCCCTTTTCTCTTTCTTTCCCTTTTCCTTTCCTTCTTTTTCCCTTCTAGTTCTTCTCTCTTTTGAATATTATCTTTCTTTTACCTAATACCTATTATGCCTTTTTGTCTTTATGTACACTTATGATTTCTTATATCAGAGAAACAGTTTGGTGTGTACCCATGAGTGACTGATTTATTTCACTTAAGAGTATGTTCTCAAGGTGCATCCATTTACCTACAAATGACTCTAGTTTATCCTTTTTTATGGCAGAGTAGTACTCCACGGTGTAGAAAAACCACATTTTCTTTAGCCATTCATTAGTTGTTGGGAATTTGGGTTGTTTACAAGACTTACCTATGACAAATTGTGTTGCTATGAACATAGCTGTGCATATATCCCTATGGTATGAGGTCTTCAATTCTTCTGGGATGATACCAAGCAGAGGAATAGCTGGATCAAATGGAACCTCTAGATTTAGTTTTTTGAGGAGTCTCCATTCTGATTTCCATAGTGGTTGGACTAGTCTACATTCCCACCAAGAATGGAGGAGGGTTCCTTTTTCCCCGCAGCCCCGCCAGCATTTGTTATTGGTTGATAATAGCTGTTCTTTCTGGAGTAAGATGGAACCTTAGCATTGTTTTGACTTGCATCTCTCGAATGACCAGTGATGTTGCACATTTCTTTATATGTTTATTTGCCATTTTTATTTCTTCACCTGAGAAGTGTTTATTCATTTCAGATGCTCATTTTTGGATAGGGTCTTTAAATTTGGGGGGGTTGATTTTTTTTTGAGTTCTTTGTATATTCTAGATGTTAGACCCTTGTCTGAGGGGCAGCTGGCAAAGATTTTTTCCCCAGTCTGAGGATTTTTGTCCTGCTCTATTAGTGATTTCTTTTGCTGTCAAAAGCCTTTTAGTAGGATGAAGTGCCAAGCACTGATTCTTTGTATTATTTTCCATGCAGTCTGGGTTCTGTTCATAAATTTTTTTCCTATCCCCATGTCTTTGAGAGTTCTTCCTATTCTATTCTCCAATAGATTTAGTGTTTCTGTTTTAATGTTTAGATCTTTGACCCACTTTAGGTTAATACATGGTGAGAGATATGCATCTAGTTTTAGTTTTAAGCATGTGGCCAGACAGTTTTTGCAGCACCATTTCTTAAAGAGGCTATCTTCCTTCCAGTGAGGGTATTTGGCTCCTTTGTTGAAGATGAGGTATTTAAGTGTGTTTGGAGTTGTTTCTGCGTCTTCTGGCCTGTTCCACTGGTCCTCGGGTCTGTCTTTGTGCCAGTACCATGCAGTTTTTATTGCAGTAGTTTTATAGTATAGTTTCAGGTTGGGAACTGTGATACCCCCTGCCTTGCCCCAGTTGCCCAGGATTGTTTTTGCTATTCGTGGTCTCTTCTGGTTCCAGATAAATTTCATGATTGTTTTTTTCTAATTCTGTGAAGTATGTTACTGGTATTTTGATTAGAATTGTGTTTAATCTGTAGAGTAATTTGGGAAGTATGGCTATTTTCACTATGTTGGTTTGGCCTACCCAAGAACATGGTATACCTTTCTATTTTCTGATGTCCCTTTCAATTTCCTTTTTCAGAGTACTGTAGTTTTCAATGTAAAGATCTTTTACTAGTTTTTTTAGATCAATTCCTAAGTATTTCATTTTTTTGGATGCAATTGTGAAAGATATATCTTCTTTTCTTTCTCAGTGAGTTTGTTATTTGTATATAGGAATGCTATTGACTTTTGGGTGTTGACTTTGTGTCCAGCTACACAACTGAACTTATTTATTAAATCTAGAAGTATTTTGGTGGAATTTTTGTGGTCTTTAGTGTAGAGTATCGTGTCATCTGCAAATAGTGATAGTTTAAATTCTTCCTTTCCTGCCTTTATTTCTTTTATTTCTTTCTCTTGCCTAATTGCTCTGGCTAATGTTTCTAGAACTATATTGAATAGTAGTGGTGATAGGAGACATCTTTGTCTTGTTCCAGATTTTAGTGTGAAAGCTTCCAGTTTCTGACCCATTTAGTGTGATGTTGACCATTGGATTGTCATAGATTGATTTCATAAGGTTGAGATATAGACCGTCAAATCCTAATTTTTGTAGAGTCTTTGTCATGAATGGGTGTTGGATTTTGTCAAATGCTTTTTCTGCTTCTATTGAGATGAACATGTGATTTATGTCTTTGACTCTGTTGATATGGGGTATTACATATATTGATTTGAGTATGTTGAACCATCCCTACATCCCTGGGATGAATCCTATTTGGTTGTGGTGCTTAATCTTCTTGATAATCCATTGCATTCTATTTGCCAGTATCTTATTGAGAATTTTTGCACCTATGTTCATTAGGGAAATTGACCTATAGTTCTCTTTTTTGGTTGGATCCTTTTCTGGTTTTAGTATCAGGGTAATGCTTGCTTCCAGGAATGATTTTGGAAGTACTGCTTCCCTTTCGATTTCATTAAAGAGTTTGAATAGTAGTGGTATTAGATCGTCTCTGAATTTCTTGTAGAATTCAGCTGTGAAACCATCAGGACCTGGACTTTTCTTTGTAGGTAGGTTTTTAATCACTTCTTCACTTTCAATGGCTGATACTGGATTATTTAGTATTCTTATGTCTTCTTGATTCAGTTTTGGTAGTTCATATGTTTCTAAGAATCTGTCCATTTCTTCAGTGTTTTCCATCTTGTTTGACTATAGGTTCTTGAAGTAGGTGCTGATGATCCTCTGGATTTCCATAGGGTCGGTTGTCACTTCACCCCTTTCATTTTTAATTGCATGGATTTGTGTCTTTTCTTTCCTTTTTTTGATAAGAGTGGCTAGGGGTTTGTCTATTTTATTTACTCTTTCAAAAAACCAACTCTTTGATTCATTGAGTCTTTGTATTGTTTTCTTTGTCTCAATTGCAGTAATTTCAGCTCTGATCTTTATAATTTCCTCTCTCATATGAGCTTTGGGTTTGATTTGTTCTTCTTTTTCTAGACTTTTGAGGGTCAACATTAAGCCATTTATTTGAGCTCATTCTGTTTTCTTGATGTGGGAGTTCAACACAATGAACTTCCCTCAAAGTACTGCTTTCATTGTATCTCATAGGTTCTGGTATGTTGCATTGTCATTAGCATTTAACTGTATAAATCGCTTAATTTCTTCTTTAATTTCTTCTTTGATCCAGCTGCTGTTCAGGGGGATATTATTTAGGAGGATATTATTTTCCATGTGTTTATGTATATTTTTGGTTTCTGTTGCCATTTAATTCCAGTTTCATTGCACTGTGGTCCGATAGTATGCATGGGATAATTTCAGTTCCCTTACATTTACATAAACATGATTTATGAGATAGTATGGGGTCTATTTTGAAGAATATCCCATGTGCAGCTGAGAAGAATGTGTATTCTGCTGTCGTGGGGTGGAACATTCTGTAGATATCTGCTAAGTCCATTTGTTCACAGATTTGATTCAGTTCTGATATTTCTTTGCTAATTTTTTGTCTAGTCAATCTGTCTATGTGTGACAGTGGAGTATGGAAGTCTCCCATTATAATTGTGTTAGTGTTTATTTGATCTTTTATGTTCCTTAATATTTGTTTTATATAGTTGGGCACACCAATGTTTGGTGCATAAATATTAATGCTTGTTATTTCTTCCTTTTGGAGTTTTCCCTTAAGAAGTATGTAATGACCTTCTTTGTCCCTCTTGATCAGTCTTGGTTTGAAGTTAACTTTGTCTGAGACTAGGATAGCTATCCCTGCTTTTTTTCTGGGTTCCTGTTACATGAAATACTGGTTTCCATCCTTTGATTTTCAATCTATGAATTTCCTTTTGGGTTACATGTGTCTCTTGTATGTAGCATATTGATGGGTCTTGTTTCTTGATCCATTCTGCTAGTCTGTTTCTTTAGAATGGTGAGTCGAGACCATTTACATTGATGGTTACAGCTGTTATACATTCACTTATCTTTGTTATAGATTTTTTTTGTTGTTGGTTCTGTGTTTCACCTCAGTTTAACTGCCTGTCTTGCCTGCTGGATTCTTTTTATTAGTGTCCTTGTAATTGTAGTTTCCTTTTTCCTCTTCTAGGATATCCTTCAGAATATTTTGTAGAGGTCGTTTGGAGGTCATAAATTTCTTCAGTTGTTCTTTGTCATGGAGGTATCTTATTTCATTCTTGAATTTGAAAGATAGTTTGGCCGGGTACATTAATCTGGGTTGGAGATTGTTTTATTTTAAGGCTTAAAATATTTTGCTCCAGGCTCTCCTTGATTTAAGGGTTTGTGTTGAGAAGTCTGCTGTGATCTGATGAGTTTACCTTGAAAGGTGATTTGTTTCTTTTCCCTAACAATTTTCAGTATTCTGTTCTTCTGTTGAATTTCTGGAATCTTGATTATTATATGTCTTGGTGTAGATTTGTTTTGGTCATGGGTAATTTGGGTTCTACGTGCCTCACTTATCTGTATGTCAAGTGTTCTTCTCATACTTGGGAAGTTTTCTGTCATTACTTCTGTAAATACTCTTTTTAGAACATTTGCACTGTCTCCTGCTTTTTTATTCACTCCAGTCACTCTTATATCGTTCTTTGCATCATCTTGAGGCTCTTGTAGTGATTTTTCATAGTCTCTAGCTATTTTTAAGAGGTCTTTCTTTTCATTGTCACTAATTGCTGACATGTCTTCTAGGTCTGAGAGTCTTTCCTTGCCTTTGCTCACTCTACTGCGTATACTTTCAAGGCAGTTTTTGATTTCTTGGATATCTGTTTGGCTCTGTTTCATGGGTTCCATTTCTTTATTGAGTTGAATGTTCAAGTTTTCCATCACTTTTCTAAGCTCCTCATTTTTTTAAAATCTATGTCTACTCTGAATTCACTAAGCAGGTCTTTCATTATAATTGTCATCTCTATTTTTAACTTGGGCAATTATTTCTAGTCTAATACTCTCTATAGCCTCCCTTGTCTGTTTTTCAACTTCTGCTGCTATTATTTCTGAAAGTTTGGATGGGTGTCTTCTGATTTCCTCTATTATATTGTCCTCTGGGTTTGTTCTGGGTGGGCTGGGGGTCTGAGGTTGTGTTTTGCCCCTGTGTCTTGTCCCTGTGTCTTGTCATTTTCTTTGTATACACATATATATATTTCACCCTTTTAGTGGATGCTCCATGTTGATTTTATATTTTGGTTATACAAGGTTATTTTAAGATAAATATTAGTACTTATCCGAGAAAAGTCTGTTCTTAAGCTGTTTTCAATGTATATGTGGTCCTTGATTCCTGTGTCCTTTATGTCCCCAGAACTTTCCTCAGTGGCATGGGTATGGTTGGGTCTATGTGGTACTGATGAATTGCAAAATGGAAGAAAAAAAAAAAAAGATGCATGACAGAGCTGGTGGTGTCTTCAATCCTAGCTCTTTCCAACGTTACTGGATTTTGACCCTGCCAGTGCATGGGCAGGACCCACACTGGTCTGTGGTGAAGCACGTGGAAAGCTGGGGAGCATGGGTGATCTAGCATCCCCTGAGATGAGGTCATCAGGAGTGAGATAGCGGCCCATGCCCGTCCACCATGCTGTGCCCACCCACCTAGGCAGGGTGCACGGTCCAGTGTCCAAAGATGAGGTTGTCATGGGCAGGATGGTGGCCTGTGCCCATCCACTGCACTAAGTGTACCCTCCCATTCATCTGTTAATAGGCATATAGATGACTTTAAGATTTAACTATTGTGACTTGTGTTGCTATAAACTTGGGTATGCATATGTCTCTGTAATGGGATGTCTTTAATTCATTTAGAAAGATATCTTGAAGGGAATAGCTGGGTTAAATGGAATTTCTAGTTTTAGTTCTTTGAGGAATCTTCACACTGATTTCCATAATGGGTCTACCAGTTTACACTCCCACCAACAATGAAGAAGGGTTCCTTTCTTCCCTACAGCCTCAGCAGCATTTGTTATTGTTTGATTTCATCACAGAACTTTTTTTTTTAATGTGAAAACGTGTTTATGTTTTCCTTAGTTATACATCTGAGAGTGTAATTTTTGCATCTATTGCGTCTTAGTCTATGTGGGCTGCTATAACAAAATACCATGAAGTGAGTAGTTTATAAAAAGTAGAAATTTATCAGCCAGTTCCCAAGATGAAGAAATCCAAGATCAAAGGATTGACAGATTCTTTGTCTGCTGAGGGACTACTTCCTCACAGACAGCCCTCTCTTCATGTTACTTCCAAGACCAAGGCATATTCTATGGCAAGACCAAGGCAGATTCTATGGCAAGGGCTCACTTTTGGCTCCAGCCCTCTCCCTGTATTCTGGTGTGGTAGAAGGGACAATAGTGTCAATGGGGCATCCTTTATGGGAGCAGAATGTGAATCTGTGGGAGGATTGGGGTTTCATGACTTTCTCACCACCCAAGGGCCCAAACTGCCAACCTCACAATAATGATAAGATTTCAATGTAAGAATTTTGGAGGAAATAATCATTCAATAAACACTATATGATAGGTCTATACTTAGAAAGCAGTGAATTTTTTTGAACTTCCTTGATAGTGTTCTCGGAAGTACCTAAAAAATTTTAATTTTAATTTTGCTTGCTTTTTTGACTAGTCCAATACCCTAAAAATATATTCATGAATTTTCTTTTAGGGGAGATTTATACCTTTAATTCTTACAATAATGTCTTTGATCCATTTCACATTAATTTTTGCATTTTGAGTGAGGTTAGGCTATAACTTTATTCTTTGGTCTGTGAACATCCAATTGCTCCATGTGATTTGTTGAAAAGACAATTCTCCTCCCATTAAGATGTCTTGGATTTTGCGAGTCAATCCATCATTATCACATCAGTTCATTTCTAGTCTCTGGTTTTATTTCATTAATCCTCATGTCAATGTCACAATATCCTGATTGCTGTATCTTTGTATTGAGTTTGACATAGCAAAACATCAGTCCTTCAAATTTGTTGTTTTTCAAAATTGTTTTGGACATTCTAAAACCCTTGCATATCTGTATGAATTTTAGGATTGATTTTCAAATTGTTCATTGTCAGTGTAGTGAAATAGAGTTGGTTTTTAAAATGCTTTGTATGCATCAATCTTAGTGAATAATTAGTTCTAATAGTTTTTTAGTGGGTTACGGAAGGTTTTTGCTTTACTGTACCATGCCATCTGCAAAAAAGATCATTATATTTCTTCCTTTTCAGCCAGGATCAATTTATAATTTTCTTGTCTAGTAGTTTAATCTAAATGCTCTACTATGATGTTGACTAGAATAGCAAGAGAATAAATCTGTGCCTTGCTTCCGACCTTAGGCAAAACCATACAATCTTTCACCACCAAATGATGTGACGTTAGCTATGATTTTTTGCCAATTCTTAGGTTACTGAGTTATAATCTTGTGTTTCTTTTTCAGGTATAAAAGGTGTAAGAATTTGTAATTTAATTTTTATGTATTGAAATAAATGTGTTGCTTTTCTCCTATATTCTATTCAATTAATGTATTGATCGATGTGTGGAAGTCACACAAAACTGACCTCGCATTCCTGTGACAAATTTCACTTGGTTGTAATATATCATCCTTTTTAAAATGTGACTGAATTTGCTTTTGCATGAGGTAAAGGTATGCTACCCCAAAATATGCCACTTTGGCATTTTGATTATTTTTAGTCAAAGGTGACTTTAAAATCAACAGTTGCAAGAGAAACATCACTCTGATATGTTTCTTATAAACAAGTGATGAAATTCCCATGCTAAAGATATTTTTCTATTACAAAGAAAGTCGTATTCTTATGATTAAGAACAGGAAGTTGAAACTGAGATAATTCTGCACAGATCATGTTAAAATAATTCTTATCTTCTTTTAATCTCAATGCATAATTAAGTTGTTTTCTCACAACATAATCTTTGTCCAGTTAACATACATATTCAGCTTTGCGCCTCTGGGTCTTATTTCCTTACCTCCTTTATATGCCATGTAAAATTTAAAACTGTGTGCATTTCTCGTATTGGTTTGTCTTATGTCAATCTAATTATTGGGTCCAGCTGTAAAATCTTGAAAGAACAGAGATACGATTTTTCCTTCTCTAATTTCCTCTGTGTACTGTTTTAATGGAAAAAGTCCTAGGGCCTAGAGCTAGCATGTAAAAAACACAAAGCTAAGAAATGTTGAAAACGTGGAATATGTTAAAGAAATGGTTCCTTCGTGGCTGCACGCACGAAGCAAGAGTGCCTTCGAATAGAGAAGTAGGGTCAGTGGAAGACTAGACGAGCTTGAAGGGAATTGGCAGGGAAGACAAGGGGTCATTGAAAGCAAAAGATCAAATAAGTTTTTTGATGGGACAAATGAAATAGGTTTAGTTCTTTTAGGTTAATCATGTGAATTGCTGACATTTCATACTTTTTGATCTATAAAAACCCTAAATTCATTTAATTGAACCTATGCATTCCTGCCAAAAAATCTGGGCTAATTTTTTTTTTTTCTTAAAACTGATCAGTAGATAAAGATAGAAGAACTGGGACTGATCGTCAGAGAGTGATACAATTTATGTCTTGCTCCCCTCCCCTTAGTTAACTGTGAGGCTAATAATCTCAATCTAAATTAAAAACACCAAAACTTGATTAAAGTGGTATTTCCTCATTTTAATCTCCTTTGGTAAAAATTCTGAATCTCTTCTAACTTTCCCATTTATGATAATCTTTCATTCTGACTTACTGTCAGGAACATTATTATTGTTAATAATAGGAGTAATAGTGATTATCATTTTTCTCATCAGTGTCAGTCATTATCTTCATTATCTTCATAATGAAAAAAACAATATTTTTTGTTTTGCCAACGAAGGAATCAGGTACATATATACGAGTAAAATGGAATTGCAAGATTTATTTTTACTATGATTGTTAAGTTGCTATCTGCATTTCACACCACAACTTCGACCTCTTCAATTCTCAGCTTCTTTAACTGAAAAGTGTGCATTGTGCCAGTTTTACAAGATTACCAGGAAGGTGAATGTTTGCAACATTTAATGCTTCTTTGGTAAGAGATTCAGGGAAGGAAAAAGTATTATTCTATGTTGTTTAGGACCTTCAGTCACAGAAATAAATTATGAATTTAGAATCTGACTGAAACATATCATTTTTCTTTTTACCTGTCAATTGCCCTCTTATTGAATAAATAAATTGAATACTGAAATTGGTGTTTACTTAAAAATTCCATCAGATTCAGCCTGTTTTTACTGACTGTTCCAATTTCATTTGTTTAAAAAAATTCATTTTAGTGTGTCTGGACTGCAAAATACTGAATAAAATTATCATAAAAATAAGTACTGTCTGCATTAGATTGATGAAATAATTGAATGATTACAGTGAGCTTAAAATATCTTCTGATAAGTCTATACTTGTGGTAATCATTAAGGCAAAATTTGAAAAATAACTTTGTAAGGTGAACTCAAAATTTAATTTAAAAAATGCAGGCAAGTAATAAACTTCTATTTCCTTCACTGGAATAGAAGTGACATCTTGACTTGCTCTCTAGGTAACTTGAAAAGAATGTTTAACTGAACTCAAGCCAGTTTCATTTTGCATCAAATATTTTCTTTTGGAGTTGAAAGTATCTTTGGTTCTTTGAAGATTCTGAAAATTTTTCCAAAGTGGTTGTGAATCTCATCAGGTATTAAAGCCAGATTTTTTTTTTCTGTAGAACAGAGAATTCTGAAATGCATTTTATTATTTATTATTTATATAATTGTCCATGTATCTGATAATATTTAGAGAAATTATGGTGTATTTGTACAGTAAAATGCAACTATTAAAAATCACATTTTTATAGAAGCATTTAAGATATCCTTAGAAAATATTATCAGAGATTAAATGGAAAATGAAAATTTTATATACTATAGTCCAAATTCTGCTATTGGATTGTATATATTGAAATGCATACACACATAACTGAAAAGACAGAGTTATATGTTTATTATATTTATCATTAAATAGTGGAAGTGGAGGTAGTTATTATTTAGGTATTTCATTTTTATGTATTTTGTACATGAACAATTAAAGTTAGAAATGCTTAACATGTATGAGTTACATATGGGCACATATAATTTATGGAATAACACGTGAGCACCTAAATCCTGTATAATAAGACTAGGGGAGGGAGGGAGACCACATTAGTTGTATTCAGAAAGTAGTAAACCTGGAAGGCAGGCCATTTCTTCCAGAATTGAGAAGATGTGAGCTTTATAGGTCAGCAGTATAGTTTCTGTGAGTATGTAGTGTGGCCACGATTAAGAGTTCTGGTCAGGACAAAGAGCTGTAATGAAAATGAAATTATCTGAAAAACATAAGCAATGGTATGAATGTGAAGGTATTTGTAGTAGTGGAGTAAGACTCTCCAGAGAGTTTAGAGAACTAAAGAATCAGGAGTAATGAAGGACTTCTAAAATGTGGATGAAGTCTTTTGATCTGATTTTCATGTTCTTCAAGGATGAAGGCAAGGATCTGAATCTTCATAAATGTCACCTGGCTCTGAAGCTACAACCCCTGTATCTGAAACTCCACGGATGTCATGGAAACATGGATGCAGATATGCAAGCATATCTCTCTATTCCATAACCATAAAATATATTTTGAAACCGTGGGGTTAGCAAATTAACTTGTTTTATAAAGACTGTTCCCAAGTTCAGTAGCTCATAAACCGCTTCATTGGAAGTCAGAGTAATTTCCCTATTCCCCATCACACAATCCAATTACAGCACCCTTCTGTTCCTAATGAATCATCCACTCCACTCTCCGGTGGGAAGTAAGCAATAGAGAACATCTCGGAAAGAGGAATTTATAAGATATTTCCAGTCCCCAAGAAGGGTGAAATATTTTGGTAAAAAGAAACTATTCAGAGAGTTTCCAGTACGTAATCCAGGATGCAAAGAAAGTTATCTACAAAGGTTTGCAATGAAAATACATGTTCAGTGGTTCAGTGCCCATTTTATCATGTGACAATCACAATTATATATCTTAGGAAACTGAACAATATTTAAGACCTAGTTGTTAAGGCATTGAAGAACCATTAGGGTGAACAAACATAATCTCAAAGAAGACATAAGACAAAAATTGTGCGCGCGCGCGCGCGTGTGTGTGTGTTGCAGAATAATGGGTATAATATGGTGGTTTTTGCAGAATTGCAACTATCCAATTTTCTGTAAAACAAATATAGATGATGACCTAGAGAGCACTTGAAACAGGTTATCATGTTTAAATAACAGAAAGATAAACTACAGTAAGTTGAAGAATGGTCTGGAAAGAAATAAAATTTGGACAATATTCTCTTCCTTACCTATGTTATACTCTCATATTTTAAAACACCATAGTATTCTTTAAAATGCATTAACACATCTGACTAAGGAAAAAATAAGTCTGTGATTTTAATTTTCACCTGCCAATATCAGTAAGTCTTTTACCATCTATGGACCTTTGCTTCTTTATCTATAAAATAAGATGGATAATATCAGTAACCATCACTAAAATACCTTTCAGTCTTCAACTTCTCTAAAATAGTAAATCTGAGTGGTTATATGAAATACTAAAGTTATATTTTCATGGAGCACCTGCCACTTGGTGTAGAAGAATAAAATAGTTACTGTTTCTTTTTACCTGTACAATAAAAATACACTTAAAATGTAGCTGGTTTCTTTGTATCTCTTCTCATGTTCTCTAATCAAGAATAAGATTGTTTTGAATAGAAGAGAAATGGAATGGTAAGAATTCAATGCAAATCTTCACTATAAGGATACCCAATACCATAATTTCTGTAAAAGTTGATGAGGATATCAAGTTACTTTGAGGTGAAACCCCAAAGGACATTCTCGATTCTGCCAAAGAGCAAAAGCTGTGCATGATAATGAGCATCTCTGAGGGAGATAAAATACTGATGATGGCCCAAGATACATGACTCAATTATGCTCAGAATAGTAATAAGACTTGCATCCTCTATACTTTCCTAATTGGGTAACGAGACAGTCCTGTGGACTACAAATGGTGTAGAGAGCTCATTAGGACAGCAAGAAAAACAAAAATATCTTGTCATAGTTTTAAACCAAATAGTGTGAATTTGGAAACAGGAAAAGTCAAGTCTAATACAAATCACTTTACATATTTTTTTCTGTAATGGTTTATCTCCTCTGGACAGGGTACTGGGCCTGGGGTGAGGTTAATTAGTTTAATGCATCATGCTCAATTGTAAAAAGAAGTAAAACTGGTTTTAAAAAAAGGAATCTGATATCTTCCTTAATTTAAAAATAGAAATCTATATGTAAGGGATTGTTTTAAAATGCAAGAATAACAAAGATCCTTAAGCTTTCTGCAGAGCCCCCAAAGTCCATCTACTTATAAAATTGCTAGTAAAATGCTCATCAGAGCTTCCTTACAAATATGCTTTTCTGCCTCATCTCACTGTCATCAACTCTTTTGAAAACAATAGTTTTTCCAATCAAAAGAATTTTTCCCCTGATAGTTGGGATTGAACTCAGGGCTTCTGCACTCAGCTACATCTTCAGACCATTATTTTAATTCAACGCTTGCTAAATTGATGAGGGCGGGCTTGAGCTTATAATTCTCCTGCCTCAGTTTCCCAGAATGCTGGGATTACAGGCTTCACTTGCTCATGTATTTCGTGACCTTGAGATGATAGTAGGTATGGACTAGTAAACCATTATGGAGATAATAATAGAAAAGCGGAATAGTAAACCATCGCTATTCACTATATCCTAGGAAATTCTCAGGCATTGTTTGAAAAGAGAAAAAAGATAGAAAGGGGAGGACAAGAGAAAAATAAAAAGAAGAGGACAGAGTGGAGGGGAGGACAGAAATGGAGAGGAGAGGACAGAGTAGGAGAGGAGAGAGGCACAGATAGGGTAAGAGAGGAGAAGAAAGAGGAGGGAAGGAGAGAGGAGAGGAGAGGAGAGGAAGAAAGGAAAGGAAAGAGCTAAAAGAGGGAAACCGGAGGAAAAGCACGAAATTACAGCTCTGTAAGAAGAGACATTTGGGTTTTTTCCGAGTCTATTACAAATTGTGTTGCTATGGACATGGTTGTTCATATATGGCTGTAGTATGATGTTTTTAATTGTTCTGGGAAGATGACAAGCAAAGGAATAGCTGGTTCAAATGCCCAACAACTAATGAGTGGCTAAAGAAGATGTGGTTTTTCTACACAGTGGACTACTACTGTGCCATAAAAAGGATAAACTAGAGACATTTGTAGGTAATTGGGTACACTCAGAGAACATACTCTTAACTGAAACAACTCAGACACTCATGTGTACACATTGAATTGTTTCTCTGATATGAGAAACCATAAGTGTAAATAAGGACAAAGAGGTATAATAGATACTATGTAAAAGAAAGATAATATTCAAAATAGAGGAGAACTAGGGAGTGAGAAGAGGAAAAGAAGGAAGGGAAAAAGAAAATAAAGGATAAAGGAAAAAACCAGAAAAAATGTAAATAAACCTGCTATAAATACCAAAAGGTGGAGGAACAGAAGGGAGGGGTGGGGAAGGGGGGGAAAACCAAGACATATCATGTACAGGTACAAAATAACCATGATGAATGTGATCATTATGTGTACAATGTACCGATACATGTTCTTGATAAAAAAAAGAAACACCAAACTTTTTTTTTAAAAAAAGAAGAGACAATAACTGCTGGATCTAGGCACATGATGAAAAGAGAAATATTTCCAAGTTTTGGGGCAATTGTATAGGACTTCGAAAACTAAATCTTTCCAAGAGAAATTTTAGAATAGGAAAAGTTAGTGCCCCCAACTATGATCTACCAAAAGTTATTTTTCTAGTGAAAACATTTTTATTAACATTCAGGGGTTCTTAAATAATACAGTCTTTCGTCATTGATACATATATATATGTGATTCAAAAAAAGAATATATAGAATTGGGGGCTATTCATGTTTGTCCCCATTTTTGCTACATCTGACTCTGACTTACATGTATAAACTATAAATTGTTCCTAACTTGCCAACATAGTGTAGCTAGGTATCACTGAATCCAGGAGTGTCCTAACATCTAACATCCTTTTTCATTGTGAGATAGTTCAAGAGGAAGTACAATTCTCATTTATTCTTAAGTGTCTAACTTGAATTTTTTTCAGGCCTCTGCCATAAAGATTACCTCAAACTGTATAAGCATTATTTCAAGAAATCCAGATGCTGGTGATTAAAAGCCCAACTAGTGTCGTGAGTTTATTATTCTTTAAAGGGCTGAAAATGACTTAGGACTTTAAAAATTACCTGGTACTGTCACGGTCATATGTATAGACAGGCTGTTACTATCACAGGTGAAGTGTATTCTCAACATAATACATAAGTAGAATTCATGAATTCTATGAATTTCTTTTAGAAGTAAGTTTATATCATTGTCTTAGTCTCTAGTCTAGTGTTCTGGAGATGAGTGAGATTGCTTACACTATCAAGCAGTTTCAAAGTTGTTTCCCCATGCCTACCACAATGAAGGATAAATTGTGGGACCCTAGGCTGAACATGCCAGTAAGATTATTTTCTTATTGAGAAATAGTCACTCTCTTCTCTTATCTGAACATACTGCCAGTTTTCTTCCTCACAGGCTTTTCTGCAGGATTAGTATCTCTCAGACCATTCAATTCTAGAAGCAGTGTGCCAAGGGTTGCATCCTCGAGGTATCTTGTTCTGCACCCGCCATCTTCTCATTACTAATTTTGTCCTCTAGCAAATCCTAACTAATACAAAGACTAAGAATTTTTGCCTTATCATGGACTAGCCACATTCAATTTTAGTCCTTTGAAAATATGATGGTGTGCTAACAAGATCTTTTATTACCTGCCTGCTTTAATTCACTGTTTTGACTTCCATAATCACTTTGTTTCTACAAGTAACAAGTGACTATTCTGCTATAGCTGTAATATTAGCAACAACATTCAATTAACACTCACACTATGAGCTAAAATTACTCTTTACTAACACCTAACTTCTACCTTCTGCTCTCCTGCTAAATGGTCGCTAATGTAGCAGCTAACCTGTTTTTCTTTACACCTTATAATATTCCTAAATTGGAAGAAGAGTCACATCTATAAACAGAAATGTGGAATATCTGAAGAAAATCATAGTAAGAAAGGCAAATAAATCTGCTAACTGACAAGTATTTGTTGCTCATTAATATTAATTTTGAACTACATAGGGTAGGCCAATAGAAGAAGAGAGAAACATAGTAAATTTTCCTTTCTTCAAGAAACTCACAATGAGATAGACTTAGAATACATAGGAAAACAGTCAAGGAAAGAAAAGTATATAAAAAAAGATGTGAAAATGTATGTGTTTATGTTTTATTTAAAATTTTATAATTTTACCTTGGTAATTTATGGTTGACAATACATTTCAAGTTAATTTTCATATAAGGTATAAGCTATGTGTTGAGATATACATATATACGTGTGTGTGTGTGTATGTGTATGTGCATCTATATATGCATTTAGATAATCCTTTCTGTTTTGAATGAGTTTTACAATTTTTTTTAAATCAGTTGATCACACTTGCATAAATTTTTCTGAACTCTTTCTTGTTTAATTGGCGTACATATCTTCACCACAACACAGTATCTTACTACTATAGCTTTGTAGTTCATCTTGGGATCAGGTAGTATAAGTCCGCAGCTTATTTCTTATTTTTAAAAGTAGTCTTATTCTAAGACCTTTTCTGTCTTCATTTTGGAATCAGCTTTTTGATGCCTTTCAAGAAATGTCTGCTGAGATTTCCATTAGGATTGTGTTTTATACATAGATTGATTTGGGGGACATTTCCATCTATCTTAGTCACTTTCTCATCACCGAGACAAAATACCTAACACTTGCAACTTAAAGGAAGAGAAGTTCTCTTTGGCTCGGGCATTAGACAGTTCAGTCTTACGTAGTTGGTGGACTCCAGGTAGAAGTGGCATGGTCGGGGCGGGGTGGCTGGTGGAGCAAAGCTGCTAATGTCACGGTGGGAGGGAAGCAGAGAGAGGCAAGAGAGAAGCCAGGAAGGGAGCTGTCCTCTTTCAGGCCATGGCTCAGGGGACCCGCATATTCTGACCAGACCCCAAGACCTAACAACAATTAGCTATAGTGCATCCATATTCCAATAAGTTCCCCAAAGCTCCACCTATGATTGCAGGAGTCCCTGGGGATACATCCAGATCCGCACCATAACAACATCCAAACAACATTGGTTAGTGTATACCATGAACATAGTTTATCTCTCCACTGATTTCTTTCATCAGTTTTCTGTAATTTTCATTAAGCATTTGATATTCTTTTTTGGTGCCACTGGAAGTGCTACTTTTGAAAAATTTTTAAAATCTTTATTCTCTTGTTTTAATTTGGAGCTAAAAATTACATGCACCACGAGTGTCCAATCTGATGCGTTTGAACAGAGATATACAACTAAGCAACCACTACCCCAACAAGACATCAATGGTTTCCATTACCCCAAATGTCCTCTCATCTCTGCTCCAGTTAAACCCATCTCCTGAAGCTACTGCTGTATTGATTTCTATCACTATGAATTGGGTTTGCACATTTTATTTATCTTTTCAATTTTTATTTTTATTAGTACATGTTTGTGGTAAATAATGATTACACTCCTTGTGGTGAGCTAGAACATGTATGTAATACATCCTGATTTTTTTTGATCCCTTCCCTTACCCCCTTTTCTCTTGCTCCATCTCTTGGTACCCATCCATTTTGCAAAAGATCTATCTCCCTATTTCCCTATTACCTATCTGTATTTTGCTCTTAATTTACATTGTGGCTTTCTCATGTAAGAGAAACAATGCAATATTTAAGCTAGTGTGTCTGATTTATTTCACTTAGCATTGTGGTCTCAAGGCACATCCATTTTTCAACAAATGACTCAAGAAAATGCAGTATTTATACAAAGGAGTACTATCTTTATAATTTTGAATCCAAATACATTATTACTATATGTTAATATATATTAACACAATTGGTTTTTGAGTATTTACTTGTATCTTATGATCTTGTTAAATTCATGTATTGGTTCTAGAAGATTTTATGTAATCTTTGTATTGTCTATATAAGCCTATCATGTTTTCCCTAACAACATATTTTTCATCCTTTCCTGTCTCGATCCCTTTTTTTTCTTGTCTTCTTGCATGACGAGGACTTCCTATATAATTTTGAATAGGCATGTCAAGAGGAAATATTTGTTTTGTTCCTGATCTTATCTAAAAAGCATTTGGTCACTTACTCTTACATATCATGTAGAGTTACTGAACAGTGAAATAGTTTAAATGTTTTTCCTTCTATTCCTCATAGCCTAGTTTTGGTATTAAGGTAACTTTAGCATTATAATATGTGTTCAGTAGTATATGTCTTCTATTTCTGAAAATACAGAGTTATTATTTTCCTGAAATGTTTGGTAGAATTCATTATTGAAACACTCTGGACCTGGGCTTTCATTCGTAGGAAGATTTTTAGCTGTGAGTGCAATTTATTTAATAAATATAATATTATTCATGCTATCTATTTATTCCCAATCATGTTTTAATTTTACCTTTCATGTAATTATTACATTTCCTCTAACTTACTAAATTTGAAGGCATAGCATTTTTCATGGTATTTTCTTATCATCATTTTTAATGTCTGAGGAAACTTTAGTGATGCTCTTAGTATTGATAAATTATATTTTCTCTCTTCTTTGTTAGTCTTGTGAGAATTTTATAATTTTTATTAATCCTTGAAGGTTTTGGTTGGATTGATTTTTCTCTCATTTGTGTTTTTGGATTCGTTTCGTTTTCTGCACTTTGACTTTTGACTGTTAGACTCTTGTACTGTTCCTTTACTTCTGCCAATTTAGGTTTACTTGCACTTATTTTTAGCTTGTTTCTTAATACCAAAACTTAGATTCTTACTTTAATTACCAAGGTCCTGTAATAGACTTAAAGTTGTAAATTTCCTTTAAAAACTTCTTTACCCAAATCCTATAAATATTGATATGATGAAAATTTCAATGTTTCTCTTTTAAATTTTCTCTTTGGGAAATTATTAATTTAGAATTCTTGTATAATTCCCAAATATCAATGAATACACCTATTTAATTTTAGTATTTGTTAAGTACTGATAAATGTGTATCTCCATGTAACTAGAGCTAAATATAAGAAAAAAATATTTCTATCACTCCAAAATGTCCCTTCATGCCAATCTATAATTCAATCAGCAGTTTTCGTTCTAATTCAAGGCAAACACTGGCCTACTTTCTGTCATTATGTATTAGACTTGTCTGCTGTAGGATTTACTCTAAATGAAATAATAACAATAACACTACCACATATTTGTTCTTTTTATTTGTCTTTCCTCAAGTTACTTTTTTCCAATATTGGAGATGAAACTCACAGTCTTTGCACTGAGTTACATCCTCAGCTGTTGTTCCATTTTGAGCCAGAGTCTGGATAAGTCACCAAATTGCCCAGGCAGGGTGGAACTTGTTACCCTTCCACTTCAGATCTCAGAGCGTTGGGCTTAGAGGCGTGCACCACCACACCTGGCTTTCCAACCGATTTTTATTAAGTATGATGCTTTTGAGACTCATCCATACTGTTATAGATATCAGTCCTTGGAATTTATCCTGGGTGATATTTAACCACATCGATGTGCTAAGGTTGCTTCACATACAAACTTTTTGATGAACATTTGGGTTGTTCCCATTCTGGGCTTTTGAGAATATAAGTGCTACAGACATTCAGGCACACATATTTGTGTGATAGATGTTTTTGTTTCTCTCCTTTCAATAAACAGAAGAGAATAAATGGCTCATATTTTGTTTATATAAAAAATTGCCAGTATTTACAAAGGCACTGACACCATTTTACATCTCCTTCAATTATATGTGAAAGTCCCAAAATGCTTCATGTCTTTGTCGACACTTGGTGTTATTAACTTTTAAATCTGAGTCATTCTTGTGGATATGTTGCTTTATTTTATTTTTAACTTATTTTAATTAGCATTTTTCTCATGAAAAATGACACTAAGCATACTTTGTGTGCCTGTTGGACTTGGTTTATCTTCTTTTCTAATCTTTTATCCATCTTTTATTGCATTACTGTGTATATAAGAAATTGCCTTTGTTCTTCATATGTTATAGGTTTGAGTCTTTGTTTGACAAACCTATTGCAAATATTTGTCTCAGTTTGTGGCCTGCCTTTTCACTTTTTTAAAAAAATAAGTATTTCAAAGATACTGTATTTAATGTTTTTATTATTCAGTTTTTCTAATTTCCTTTTATTATTTGCTTTTTATGTTTTATGCAGAGTAATTGGTAGTTAGCTAGAGATTATCTCTTATATTTTCTTTATCAATTTGATAGTTTTGGCTTTATGTATAAATTATGATTGATCTTCAGCTAATTTTCTGTTTTGTGAAGAAATGGCTGAGGTTCATTTCTCTGCAAATGTCTACTGATCCAAAAGTATGTGTTGATCAAAAGCTTTTTCCTAATTCAATTGCCCTAGCGACTCTATCAGATGGGAAGTAACCTCCGTGTCCCTTCTGGGTTCCACTTGTGGGTTGGACTCTTGTCCAGTAACAATTCATTTTCAGTTCATGCTCTGTTACTGAACTGACTAGGCCATGAGCCAAACTTAGCTTCTTCTGCCTCCTCATCCGGTCCTAAGACATTCCTTGGTGGTCATTAGTGTAAACAGCAGGAAAGATGAAGAACGTGGTGGGTAACTCAAGATTTGAAATATGTGAAAATGGAGTGATCTTGTGCCCTCTGCCTTTGCATATGCCTGATTTCTCATAAATTTAACTTCTCCATTGATTTGCTAGAACTCAATTCATGAATGGAAGCTTTGATTGAATAATGACTTGATATTTTATGGTTATGTTCTTTACTTCTCATGGCTCATACCTTAATGGGGCTTATTTTTCAATGGTGTGTATTTCTGCTGCTGATGAAGCGTTTTTACTCTGGATCCCAAAGTTTTATTCTGTGATTTCAGTACGTAGCGCACCCTAATCCCTCACAGTGACTCTATCACAACACCTCTACTGCCATGGCTCTCAGGCAAGGATGACTTTGATAATCTCCCTCCCATGGAGATATTAGACCATGTTTAGAGACTTCATTTTGTTTCGCTTTGTTTTTTGCAGTACTGGGGACTGAACCCAAGGCCTGGCACAGACAAGCACTTTACCACAGAGCTCCACCACAGCTCACGTTTTATTTTTTCACGTTTTTGAGAGTATCACCCTAAATTGCCAGGTTGGCCTTAAACTCAGGATCCTCCAGTAGGGACATGTTTGACTGCCATGACTGGGAGGTGGGGAGTTGCTGATGGCGTCCAGTAGACAGAGAGCAAGGAAGATGCTAAACATCCTACAATGCAGAGGACAGTCCACAAAATGAGCAAAGATCCTCTGGCCTGAAATGTTGGGAGTGCACAGGATGAGAAACATTCCTCCAGTACCAGAGAACTACTGGTCATTTTGCCCAACTGAAAGCATCGTTGGTTCTGCAGCCTGGAGAAGCTCAGGAGTCCTACCAGCTCTATTTGAACTTTGAAGTCTGTTATGTCACTAAGTAAATGGATCATATCACTGTTCTCAAATTCTCAAGTATGCTACTTTCAGACCCTGAAAAGGTCTTCCATGTGTTTTATTTTATTCTTTAGGGGCGGATGGTGTAGGAGCCAAAACTTTGGTCTTTATTTCAGAGAGGTACTTCTGACATGTCCCATGCCACCAGATCCCTAAAAACCTGCAGGCCCCTGAAACTTTAGAGGTTTTGTCTCTTACCTGTGGAGCGTGTGTGTCTTCTCAAGGTCTCCAACATATCTTCCACATCTTGCTCATCTGGTTTAATTAACTTAATGTCATCAAAATAGTGGACCAATTTTATCTCCTGTGAAACATCCATATGGTCCAGGCTGCTTCAGCGTGTACTAAGGCAGAAGGCAGAGAATTAACACAGCCTTGGAGCACAACGTTAAATGAATCTTTGTGTTCAGCCCGCACAAATGTAAACTATTTTTTCATTTTTTTTTTTTTAATCATTTCTCCTGAGTGGAACAAAAGACCTTTCACTTGTTCATAACTGTCTGCCTGATACTGAATTAATCTGCTCTCACAAAGATAGTGTATTTGGCCTAACAGCTAAAACAGGGGATACCACTTGGTTGTATCTATGAGAGTTCACTGTCATTTGCAAGGATCCATCTGCTTTTGTAAATGCTTTCTACAAATTAAAAGGAAATATAATGGGGATCAATGCCCTGGATCTTGCAGTTAACCAAGGATAATGCTAGTCTCTGCTATTTCCCCTGGAAGTTGCTGTCACTTCTACACTATGTTGGCCAAGGAAATGACATCTTTAGAGGCTTCCTCTTGGTTCACGGCAATATAATAGCTCTTAAAAAAAAAAAAAGAAAAAACACTAAGTATATTCATGGATTTATACGTTTGAAAACTCGTAAAATTCTCAGCATACAAGTTCACATATATAGAACACTCACTGAGACCCAGGTCTGTTAAGGACTCTGTATTGTTTTTGCTTTTGTTTTTGTTTTGTTTTGTTTTTTGGTGCTGGGGATCAAACTCAGGGCCTTGCACTTGCTAAGCAAGTGCTCTACCCCTAAGCTAAATCACCAACCCCAAGGACTCTGTTTTGTAACCTGTACTACATCCACTACCATTTTAGTAAGAGTACTAAGTCATTTTACTGGCATGGAGTACAAAATTTGGGGGACTAAAAAATCTATATCTCTATTCCATAACTCAGGACATATTAGGGCCCTTGTTTTGGCATGCAAGACTTGATAGAGTTAACTGTCATAACTGATGAGTAGTTATCTATTCTTTGTGGACAATAACTCAAGGACAATATCTAAAGATTTACAGTTGCTATGGTTCGAATATAAAATGTACCTCTGAAAGCCTGTGTTTAAAGGGCTATTGGATCTTGGGGTGCTATACGCATCAGTGGACTCATCCATTGGGGAGTTCTGTAGCTGAATGTGCTGTTAGGTAGCGGGGTCTGGTTGGAGGTGGTCACTGGGGCCATGATCTGGAAAAGTGTTTTCTTGCTTCCAACTTTACCCTTCTCGTTCTGCTTCCTGGCTAGATAGAGTGAGCAACTTTCTCTACCATCCCCTTCCATCGTAAGTTTCTGCCTTGGAGCCAGCCAACTTTGGACTGAAGCCACTGGAAACTATGAGCCAAATAAACCTTTTCTCCTTTAAGATACGAGTATTAGGTATTTTGACCCAGGGATGGGAAAGATACTAATACAACAATGATTTCATTGTCCTAATAATTTCTACTTTTCCTGAACTTCACAGAAGTATGAATGTTGTATATGTTCTGTGTTATTGTAACAAAATGTCTGGGGCTAGGGATTTTATAAAGAAAACAGGTTTATTTGGCTGAAAGTTCTATAGTTTCAAGAGTATGATGCCTGCTATGTTTAGTTTCTGGGAGGGCTTCATAGCAAATGGCATCAAACAGTAAGACCTTGAGTGAGAGTGATGAATGGGCATGTATGGAAATGGACAAAATACTAAGGATGACTTACTTTATAGCAACACACCCTCAAGGTAACTAATCCAGTCTCATAAGGCTTATTACCTTATGACTTATCAACTCCCTTGAAAGATCTAAACCAGTATTTTGAGAAAGACTGTAATTCATTCATGAAGGTAAAGCCTAATTAACTCTTAAAGACCTCAGCATAACTCAACAATGTTAATTTGAATATGAATTTTGGTGTAGACAAATCATTTCCAAACCTCAGCTGTAATAACATTGTTCCCATGATTCCATTCCTTTCCGTAGGTCCCATAGCCTCCTGACAGATGAAAATTTAAACAATTGTAGCATTAGGACATGCTAAGGGCTACCAGGCTTCCACTTTGTCAGCAGCAAGAACTTCATTGCCAGTCGGACTGCTGATGGCCCAGCTCCAATTTCCCTTCTAAGCCTTTGACTTCTTTTGAGGACCATTGTTGATATCAACTCTCCTTAGTTTGGTTTTGGGAACACTGGTTTCTGTGACAGAGTCCTCCATGAATATGATAAGTTTTAATGAGATGGAGATGCAGTGATCCCAGCCAGTTCAGGAATCCTGCGGCTGAGACAGTGCTTCAGAGTTGTCCAGAATTAAACCAAGGTGGCAAGTCTCTGTAATTCCATACTGAACAATTACCAGATGTGGTTTGACTTCTGGGCGAGAGGCATGCTCACAAATGAGGCAGCTCCCTTTAGCCAAAGAAAATTCCCAAGGACTCAGTTGCAAGCTATCTGCAGCCCACACTCCTGCTAGCTGAGAAAATGAGTCCCCATCGGCCTGAGCAATGTACCACAGAATCCACCGCTTTAATTTTTCACCCCACTGTGATGGAGACACCTTGGAGGAGACTGATTTTCACAGTACCAAAACCAACTCTAAACTCTTTGCTTTCCTTAGTCCCAAATCATACCTTACATAAATTGCTGATCTCAACCCTCTAGGTCAAGGGACTCCTAAGTCTTAAACCTAACACGTATCCTTCCCCCACGAAGAACTCTCATTTTACTTTTACTGAAGCCCTGGACTCCTAGAATGTAGACTGTACTTTTCATCTTGACTTACTATAGATATGGTCATGTGATCAAATTAATAAAAAGTAAATAGAAGTAGAAATGTTATTAGTCAGTTTTCAAAAGATATTGCAGTCTTTCATCCTGATGGATATGACCACTGAAATTTCTCTTGGACCAGTGTAATTCTCTCTTCGTACTCTAAACAATCCTTTGTTTTGGAGGTTTAAGGGACAGGATAAGAGTTCTATATGCTATGGTTTGAATATTGTTTTTGTGCCCATAAGTGTGCATGTGTTGGGAACAGGGTCTACAGGGTGGAGGTAATGGGAAGTAGCAGAACTTTTGACAGTTGGAACCAATATGGAATCCTTGTCTTTTGGGGCTGTACTTATGGAAGGGAGTCTTCCTAGCTCAAAAAGGACCACTTGCTCCAAACTGTACTTCTGCCATTGCCATCTGCCATTTGCCATGAGATCCTCGTTAGAAAATGATCCAACGGAAGTATCATCACCAAGAAACTCCAGAATGTGAGCTAAATGATCCCTTTCTTCAGATTAATTTATCTGTCTCAGGTATCTTGTTAAAAACAGAGAGCTGACTAACATTTTATCACAATTTTGCTGAGGAAAGCTTAGCAATTAGAAGTGGTAATTCTGAAATTTAAGTCAATAGCCAGAACTAAGTAAGCAGAAGCCCGTTGGTTTTGAGTAGTATGGAGGGCAACTAAAGTAAAGATGTACTTAGGAAAAGATTCTCCAAATACACTAACAGTGATTTTCAGCCCATGATGCCCATCAGAAGCATTTGGGGCAAGCAGTACATTTTAAATTTCCAGCTTCTAGTCTTGTTGGCTGAGAAATTATTTTTTGAAGACTCCCAGGTTGATTCTAGTATGAAGCCAGAGTAAAGAACTACATACTGCATTAAAGGAGATTAACACTAACAAGTATTTTGGAGGTTTCAGATAAGTAATCACTTAAGTTGTATAATAGAAGCAAAATAATACCTTTTGAAAATGTATACATTAAAAATATTCAGCTATTCTTTCATAGTTCTTCTTAGTCATTCTTTGTCATACTTTGTTTCCCTAAATTCTTTCAACTAAGAAATGAAAAAAAAATAGTAAACATTATAACTCATTGTCTACATCATAGATGAAATTAAAAGTAAGGTCATTTGAAATCCTCTGTAAATTGCATTCCAAACTTTAACATGAAACCACTATAGTTGGCCTCTGTACATTTTGCTGATAGAATATTTCATTCAAACACTAACAGCCTATAGATTCAGTTCGGAATGGGTTATGTTTTCACTTTGAATGTAATTTTTGCTTGGACTGGTCTCATTTTCAGGGCCTAGCGTGAGGACAAAGTTTCTCATTGTTTGTTTTTTCTTCATCAGCTCTCATTTAAGACAATTACAACACAGCTGGGCAAATATGTTGGCATGCAAGTGCTTTTCCATTTCAAAGCTCCCATTGTGAGGAAGCAGCCCAGAGAATCAACAGAAAAATTAATTACAATTGAAGAGAGTAATCTACATCACATTCAGACAGTATTTACAAAACCTTGACAAAATAAGACATTGCTGTTAATTGTTCTTTATTGTTAGGTTTATTTTGAACATTTATTTTTGTATGAAAGGATTCTGGTCTTGTAAATTGATTATTCTAAAATAAATCCCATCAGTTCTGGGGTAAATTAAACCCTAGACTAAGGAGAACTGAAGGTCAACGAAATCACAGTAGAAATGTTCTGGTTGTGAGTGTGTAAATAATGATATTGATTTACTCTCCACTTCTGGTCAGTTTTATAGATGACTGTTCCAGATGAGAAATTTGGTAATGCCTTTGCCAATACAGGTACAGAAATAGTATTCACTGAACCAAGAAAGAGCCTTTTAGTGGCAGCTGCTAAGATACTTAGGCTCAGGCGTCCTCTGTTTGTGATGTAGAGCTCAGAACTGATCATCCCTACTGTGTAATGAATTGAACTCTATAGTGAGAGTCAGGAATACATAGATATCAATAATTCATGCTAATTACAGCAGACTGCTTAATGATGTCTTTCGAGGCAGTGGTAGGAGAAGCAATCAAGTGTTTGGTGATATACACAGAAATCAGCTATGGTCAAACATACCAGTAATAGAAGGGATCTAATAAAGAATATGTCAATACTGACACTCTGTTATTTATACTTTATTCAACTGTTTTCTCGTTTGTCCGTTATTTAGCCTTATGTTTCCTCTACTCTACCCTCCCAGAGCACTTTAATTTTGTTCATTTTTCAACTTACATGTTCATGAATATTTAACCATTTATAGTTTAGAAGCCTTACAGCAGAAACAAGAGAAGACATTTTCTCTATGTTGTCTATATATCTTTCAAAAAGACTTATCACTTGAAACTCTAAAATTGTCATTGGAGAAACTGATACTTTTTATTTTGAAAATATAAACAGAAGCTTATGAATCTCCAAGCACCCTTAGTCATTTTTTATGACTTGCCAACATATTTCTGTTCTTGTTTTTATCAGTCCTCTCATTCTTATACTTGACTGGTTCTTGAGTTGTTTTTTTTTTTAAAATAAATTACAGATAGGCTAATTCAGTGTTTTAGATCCTCCAAAATCAATGGGTGAAAAAAAAAAGATACCAAAAGATTCTGGTAAGCAGTAAATTACTAATAAGTTCTCATTATTTTGTTACTTAATTTATAAAATTTTATCATGTAGTCTTTTCATCAATTACTGCAATATTATTCATGATATGTAAAAATCAGTGTATTTGCATGCATACATATATGTAGTCTGTACATGTTAGCAGTACAATAACATAATGAATTAGTTAACAAAACTACAATTCCTAATAAGTTAGTAATATAATAATTTGTACTAGAATGTGTTTGTGATATTTTCATATCTTAAACTGCAATAGAAAAACAACACGCTCAGTTCAAAATATTTCCTTTTTATTCATGAATCTAAATAAATATCCTGTTATAAACATGTGGAGGAAAACCTCAAGATATTTATTCAACTAAATATTTCTTGGAGTATAAACTACTCAATTTTTTTTTTGAAAAAAGAAAAAGTAACATCATAATACAAAAAACCTAAGAAGTTGTGAGCAAAATACACTTCAGATGTTGAGGGAATGTCCACTAGTTAGCCACTTCTGGCTAGTTGGCAAAGGGTTCTGCTGATAATTAAAGCAACTCAACCATGTTTTTTGGTGAATGGCAGGAACATCTAGCATATCTTTTAGAATGTGGCACTAAACTATACCAGCTACTCTCACTTGTTTCTCTCAGAGCCTTAAACAGTCCCTTGTAAAATAGGCATTAGTGCTTTTGTATTAAGTCACAATTCTAATTCAGTGAGGAGAGTTGCCCAATTAGAATGCAAAGAAAATATAATAAAGTTGCCAATGACACTGGTACATCTTATTTGTATAGATTTTTTTCGAAACAATTCAGGTGTATGGGAGATAAAAAAATTACTGAAAGAAGTCCATAACTTTGTTACTTGATCAAATTTTGCCCTTGATAATGTTAAACTGAACAATAAACTGTCATTTGGCAATGTGTCTGCTATTACAACAAAATATGAATTTATTTTAAAATTGGTAAATTCATTGTGGGGTTTTCATTGGGTGTTATTTAAAATAAGAAATAAGTATTTTGATGTTTGGGGTAGAGTGTGAACATGATTGACTTTTAAATCTTACTTGCCCAGCAGATTGGTGGCGCATACTTGTGTGTATGATTAGGTGGGGATTATAGTCATGACCTTGAAAGTCTATGTCTGTTTCTTGAACTCTGATTCCCTCCCTTCTTATAAGTTGTGGGGGTTTGGTATTGGTTCTAGCAAAGGGAAAGCTGTCTAATACAGAAATTGATACCCAGAGAAATGGGGTCATTGATGTGGATATATTTACCATGTAGTTAGAAGCCTTTGCAACTGGTTTGCAGGAGTTTGAAAAGGTTTGGAGATAAGGCAAGTGACGCTCTAGAATGGTGTAAACACAGATTGATGGGTTATTCTGTCAAAGTTCAAAAGTCCAGAGTGATGATATGAATGCAGACAGTAAAGGCCAGGCTGAGGGGGTTTCAGCCGGGAATCTGAATGCCATTGGTAGTTAGTCTAGAGGCCTTATGTGTTGGCAAATGTTGGTTGCATTTAGGCAAATTCATAGTGAGAATCTGGGCAAAAAGGCAGAAGAGAAAATTTTGAAAAACTTAAATTTTGGCCTGAAGAGAACCATGTGTAAAGTTGGGGCCAAAGATGGTGTGGCTGCTAAAGAAATTAATACCATGAAAAAGAAACCAAGTATTTTGTACAGGGACAAGAAGATGCCTTGAGGACATGTCATCTCAGGAATGAGCAAGACTCCCTCCTCTGTGTACTCAAGCATTCAAAAGCGTCAGTCTTTCATTTGAGAAGAGTCTTCTGGGCTTCCTACACGAGAAGGACTTCCTAGAGAACTGGTTCTCTGGAATTTATTTCACTGTGTTCAGTCATTCAGGCACTCAGAAACTACTGGAGTTGCAATCAAAGGGGCATGGCCTACTGTTTCTGCTGACAGCAGACTCGGAGTTGTCCATGTAATGCTGGTTTTACCAGCATGCAGAATACAAGAGCTGTAGGGTGAGGAGGGATTCCACCCAGATCACAAAGGAGGCTTTGGGGCCAGACAGGGAGTTCCTGAGAGAGAAGTGCTTGAAGCTATAGAAATGAAGCTGAAGGTGCGGTGAAGACCCCAGAAAGTCAGAGATACTAGGAATGTGGAAAGTGAGCCAATGAGAGATATGGGCTGTGAAGGGACTCAGCCCACATCTTTTCTGGGCAGCACCAGACAAGGATACAAGGTAGGGCTGCTCAAGCACTTTGGAAATTGCATTTTATGTCTGTGTTGTTGGATGCTGGACATGGAGGTACAGGATTGAATGTTTACCCTGTTGGGTTTTGGTCTTATTTTTGTCAAATTCTTTTCCATCCTTCTATTATGTCATTTGAATTGGGAGCGTATACACTGTGCCATTGTACTTTGGGATTATGAAATTTGTGTTTGATTTTTTACAGAGAGCCACAGGCAAGAGTTTGCTTTAAGTCTCAGAAAAGACTTTGAATTGAATTTTTGAAAAATGCTGAAGTATCAAGACTGAGAGAGAGATTTTTGCATTTCTAGCTTACATAGAATAGTCATATTATGTTAGGAGAGATTGTAAACTTGCTCATCTTTATTTGGAGATTAAATATGGTTTAAGGAGACATGTTTGCACATAAATTTGACATGGAGCATAAAGTGGTGGTTAGGGTGGAGTGTCAAGTTTATCGGCTTTGGTATCTCCCCAAGACATTGGTGGGGCTCACTGAGTGTGTCTGGGTGGGTCACTGAGGCATGACTCTGGGTACAGGTGTGGTCCCTAGTTCTTTTGTCTCTGGGACTGCTCTCCTGCCCACTTCTCATCTGCCATGAGTTCAACAGCTTTTTCTTATGTCCTAACCCTATGAAGTTTCTGCCTGGGAGCAAACCAAGTATGAGCCAAATTCTCTGAAATCAATCCTCTCTTCCTTTAGATTATGAGTGTTAAATGTTTTACCCCAGCAACAGCAAAATGGACTAATACAATATTATTATTAACAAGTACAGGGATTCATAGACTAAACCAACAGAAAGTGACAGGGCAGGAGAATGAATGTCTGTTGTCTGTGCAGATGTGTGTGTACATGTGCACATGTGTGTACATGTTTTAAAATCCTTGTTGACACAATCGTCTTCTATGAAGTGCAGGCATGCACGAATGTACACATACAGTAAATGCTTGACATACATGAAGTCTATATTCCTGAGTAGAGTCCCTAATCTGTGAAGACTATTATTGCGATTTATATTACTTAACTTCCTTCATGATATACATGAAAAAAATGATCGTTTAATTAAAATACTACCTAAAACAGAATAATTTAAAAAGAATATTTAAATCTCTTGCATTCGGATTTGCTTTTTTTTTTTTTTCCAAATTTCAACAGGTCTTTTTTCACTTAACTGAAAACTCTTTGGACATAAAAACTAGTTTTACAAATTTTATTCTCTCCCCCATACTTGCTAATTTTTGTTGCTACATAAAATGTCTGGAATAGGTGTAATTTCCATGGCAGAACAACAGCAAACTTAATATTCTGCTTTTTATCTTCCCCAAATGTCCTCCTTCTAAATGAATACAATCATTTTTCTTAAGCTCTTTTCACTTTTAAACACAGAAAAAGTGACTTGTTTTCTTTGGGTCCGTATTCTTACAAAACCACAAGCTTTTATCACTTATCACATTACTGTACATAGACCAAGTAGAATAAAATAAAGCCATATGCAGCTGCAGATTCTAGAGCAACTAGATTCTAGACTCATGATAAACTAATCGTCATAAACTGGCCCACAACAGCTCCAAACTGTCCATATTGTCAGATAATATGAAGACTTGGTGTGCATCTTGAGGTTCCGAATGTTTAATAGGCCTGATCAAATAATCTGAAGTACTAAGGAACAGAAATACCAGAGATCGGTGAAAGACAAATACAATTTAAGCAAGTAATGTATTTTTAGCTTGTAAATAACAGAAATTTATTTCTCGCAGTTCTACAACGCGGAATTCAGAGATCAGGCTGCCAGCATAGCTGAATTCTCTTCCTCCTTGCAGGTAGCTGACTTCTCCTTGTATCCTTACAGCACAAAGAGAAGGCAATTGAATCTATGGCCTCCCTAAGGGCATTCATTTCTAATCACCTTCCTAAGACCCTGCCTAATATTTTTAAATTAATTTTTAGCTGGTGGATTAAAAAAACATCAAAAGATGCTAACTAATGGGGTCCCATGAAATATTTCAATCATGTGTATACTATGTAATATTTACATCAGGTTAAAGATATTTATCCCAAATATTTACTCTTGGTTGCAATGGAAACTTTTGTAATTCTTTTTCTTTTCTTCTTTTAAATAAACAGTACACTATTAATATCTATGGTCATTGTACTGTGGAATAGCACACCTGAACTTCTTATTCCTAAGTATAATTTAGAATCCATTGACCAACTTTTCCAAATTCCTCCTTGCCCTCCTCACACCAGCCTCTGTTAACCATCATTCTGTGCTCAACTTCTATGAAACCAGCTCTTTTAAATTCCATGTAAGAAGGGGAACATGCAGTACTTGTCTTTCTGTACCTGGATTATTTCACTTAACATAATGATGTCCAGTTCCATCTATGGTGCCACAAATGATAGGATATCATTCTTCATAATGGCTTAATATAGAACTCAAAAAAAATTAGATTCACCCAAAATAAAAGATCCATTAAAAATAGGCAACTGAAATGAATAGATACTTCCCAGAAGGAGAGGTACAAATGTCAAATGAATATATTAAAAAATGTTTAATGACTCTGGCCAGTAGAGAAATGCAAATTAAAACAACACCATATTACTCCTGAAAGAATAGACGCCATCAAGAAATCAAATAATAGCAACTGCTGGTGAGGCTGTGGGGAGAAAAAGAACCCTTGTGCATTGTTGGTGGAGATGTAAACTAGTACAACCACTGTGGACATCAGTATGGAGATTCCTCAAAAAAAAACTAAAACTAGAAATTCCATTTGATCCAGCTATTTCCCTTCTAGGTATCTTCATGAAAGGGTTAAAGATATCAGATTACAATGATATATGCATACCCATGTTTATAGAGCACAACTCACAATAGCTAAATCTTGGAAGTGGCCTGAAGGTCCATCATTGGATGAGTAGATAAAGAAAACGTAATATTTATACATAATGGAGCGCTACTCTGCCTTAAAGCCGAATAAACTTGAGTCATTTGTAGGGAAATGGATATACTCTGAGACCATAATGTTAAGTGAAATAAACCAGATACATAGTCTTAAATATAATTTGGTTTCTCTTGTGTGAGAAACCTTAAATATAAATAAGTTAAAGAGTAAAATACAAGATAATAGGAAACAAGAAAACAAATCTTTTGCAAAAGGGAAGAGGGTCAAGAGATGGAGGGACTGGGGGAGGGGGAAAGGGAGGGAATGGAGTGAAAAAGAATTGAGATGTGTTATGTACACATACCAATTATCTATGATGAGTATAATCATTATGAACTACAAAAATGTCCTAATAAAATTTTTAAAAACTGTGTGTGTATTGCATTTTCTTTATCCATGTATTAGTTAACGGGCACTTAGGTTGTTTGTAGTCCATCATTTTGTGAAGAGTGCTGCAATGCACACAGAAGTCCAGATGTCTCTTTGATACTTTGATTTTATATCCTTTGTAGTGGAAACTCTTTACTCTTTAAGGGAACTATACATTTTCCCATAATGGCTGTACTAATTTACATTCTCGCCAACAATGTGAAAGCATTTCCTGTTCCCCACTTCGTTGGCAACACTTATTTTTATTCTTTTTGATAATAGTCATTCTTACTGAGATGAGGTGATATCTCAGTGTGGCTCTGATTTGCATTTCATTGAAGATCAGTAATGTTGAGCATTATTTTCAGGTACTTGTTGGACATTTGTATGGCTTTTTTTGAGAAATGTCTATTTAGGTCTATTAAACATTTTTAATTGGGCTTTTTTGTTTGCTTACAATGTTAGTAACTATCCTCCCAAGCAAATCAAAGAAAAAATGTTCTATGTAATTTACCAATTTTCTAATCATCTCGCTCTTCTTTATTTTCACGTTTGCTTTCTAGTTTCACAATTTATGTGACTTAGTTAAAATATGTAAGTGTAGTTTCTACAGGGGTAGTTTACACAAAGCTTTTCACAGTTAGCTTTTTGACATGCATTTATAAGTTAAGGAAAAACAGATTTAATTGTAAATAAAGATCTTAAGTTACTGTTCAGGGAAGAACAGAGTAAAATAACCCTTGATTAAAGTTCTTTTGTTCCCTTCAATATAGAAAGACATTACTTCTGTGCCCTGATCCATTTCTAAGTATAACATTTGGAAATTTCCTGTCTCAGTAATATCCTAATCAGCCCACTGAAAACTAATTCTAATAGACCTCCCAGAGTGCCTCTGATTATCAAGGTGAGACGAAGATCAGATTCCTTGTCTTTAATTAATAGTTGAATTGCAACCTTCTGAAGAAGAGCTTTGGAGAAGTTGTTACAATCTAATTTATCCACTAGAATTTAAGAAAACAGGGAAGGTTGATAGGTCAGTATTTGAATTTTGCAAACAAAGCAAAGCTAATAATGGTTTATCTTCCTGTCTAATTAAATGAACAAACAAATGAAAAGGGATGTATTACATCAATCTGTTTCAGATTACTGCATATAAATTGGTAAAGAAAAAGTAAGAAATGAAGGTGCATATTTAATCTAGGCATTCATTCTAGCTTATGCATCCATTGTAATGATTTAGAGAAATAACTTGTGAAGATTTATCTAATGGGAAGTCACTGTAGTATTTTGAGAACAGAGATCCTTCTGTTCCTTTCCATTTATTTCTAAAATTTTTGGATGAAGTCATTATCACTAATAGAACAGAATTAGAATCTCATTAATTGAAACTTTTTAATGCAATACTCTGTATCATACAAAAAGGAATTCTGAGGTAGCTTATGAGCCATTGATCTTTTTCACCAACTATTTCTCTAGTCTCTGACAACAACAAAAAAAAATAGAACACCGTGTGTTAACTTATACCAGCTTCTCCTTCACGTGGCTCCCGCCTTGGTCTATTTTTTTTTAGCATGGCCCTCCTTTTATTCCGTTCTTTAAACTCATCACCTCTTTTGTTACCTGATTGCAACTACACTTGATTTAAGAAAACCTGAAAAAAATGTTAAAAATCTTCAGGTTTAATCCTGCACAGAAGACACAACTTAACAAGGAGAAAGATGAAAGGGAAGCAGAAAAGACTGAGAAAAAAGCAAAGCATAACACAGGAGCAGGCCGGCCTCTGACACAGAAGTGGAATGCAATTCACAGGAACTTGAAAAAATCCTCATACTTTCAAAAATAAATTCTCCTTTGAAAAAAATCTAAAAAAAGTTTTTTTCTGTTTCTTTTATCTAGTGGTTCTTCAGTGAATCTGAAATATTCTCTCAAGAGATGATAAGAAAAAAGACATATTTTTTCCATATTAGGAGTTAAATCGAGAAGTATAATTCTTCATTTACTCCTAACCATGGTGTAAATGAAAATTATTCTTCCCCTAAATCTCAGTAGGTAGTGAGGAGCACATTTGTTATTTCATTGCCTATGTTTCAGGATGTGTTAGAAAAGTTATACAGTAAAGTTATATACTAGCATGTAGACATAGGTGATGTTTTAGACCATTAAAATTATTTAAATAAATGACTTTATACTTCCTTAAAGACACAGCACTTGGAAATTGGCATAAAGATACTGAAGTCAGTTTCTCGAATTGGAATGTGTTAATACACAAGGCTACTCCTGATTTGACTATTCCTTACTTCCCAACCCACTCACTTTCAACCCAACCCTCACTTTTTTATCAGGTGGAATTATTTGCCTTGGTGCAAATTTGATGGTTTTTATCTTCTATTTTTAACCTGTTTTTCCAATATTCATTCATTCCCGAGTTACTTTGTCAACACACTTCCATTTTGTGTACATCATCTTCTTGCTGGCAAACGAAGAGCTACCTGGAAAGAAATGATCAGGACAAGATTTCTGCCTAAGCAAACGGGAACTTAATGAGAATGTGAGAACTGAACAAAGTTTAGTATAAAGTAGAAATGTGAGAAACGTGCCATCAGATTACAAGGAAAGAGAAGCAAGTCTCTGAGGGTCATGGGGTGCTGAGAATAATGGAGGATTCCCAAGTGAAATAGATGAATCTTGAAGATGAAGAGACATGAACTAAATGGAGCCTTCAACAAGGCTGAAGCATGAACTAGATATAAGTAGGACACATAACACATCCTTTGTAGACTTTATCTTTTTTGCTTTTTTTTTTTTAATGTCATCCTAGAAAACCTATACATTCAAGAATGGTGGTGTGCAAATGTAGAAGCATGTAACTTGGCTCAGATATCCACCTAGTTCAAAAGCTATTATTCAATTATAATTTTCAAACAAGTTAAAATCATGACTCTTAGGCAAATAAGCATGTCAAAGTTTTATTACGCTCAATAAGATTTCATTCACGTCATACATTAATAAGAATAGTAATAATAATAATGCTGATTCAATTGAATCTGAGAAGCTAGCCTAATTTTAAGAGCACAAAGTTCCTGACTAGGGTGAAAAACAGGCTACTGTCAGCTCCAGCCATTAAATGCCATCTCTAGGGTAGTATGTTCCACAGACAAATTATTTGCATCTGTATGAGACAAAAATCTGCAAGCTAACCTCACTGTGCCTTCGAGTTTAACCAATGGCAAATAGTGAATCAAGCAAGTGCATTCTCTAAATAATTTTCAGTAGTCTTTGCCCATGTGTAACACTAAAAAGTTGCATCACCAGAGTTTAGCCTTATTTCTCCATTTTTGGATAATTTTTCAGACACTGTACATATGATTCTGATTTGCAGGTAGTGTTGAAACTACCTGAACTAGGAGTTTCTATGTCTGCCAAAGACAAATGTAATCCATAGTTCTCATTTTGTTATGTGATATCAGTGGTATGAGGAGTGATGTACAGAAGGTAGTTGATGCGTGCTACATATGGAGGCATTAAAATCAAGGCCCTTGAGACTATTGTAGAAGTGAGAAAATGTCTGTGGGAAATACAAAAATATCTAACCCAAATTCTTCATATTTTTTACACAAGATGACAATATATTTGTCACTGACAAACCTTATGATACTATTTTTAAATTGATTCAAATAACGAATTATGTAGATAACTGGATTTAAATATCTCCTTCTCTGACATTATTAAATTATTGAACAGTTCCTTTACTTTACTATTTGAAAGGCTATTGCCATTATACACACACACACACACACACACACACACATATGTGTATGTATACATACATATATATAATAGTACATGTTAAAGTCCAAATCATTGCAGGAACTTAGTGCAATGTAAAGGCCAAGTTCCCAACAGTGTGAACTCTAGGTACTGTGAGTTGCTCATGGCAAATTATCAGACTTTTTTAGTGTAGTTAGGTGACCTTGACTCCTTTGCATTCCTTTCCAAAAGTAAAATTGGCACTTTGTAGGAAGCAATAACTTTCTCAGATATTGAATAAGAGAAATAGGATTTAACAAACTACTCATCTCCAAATCATAACTGCTTCTTATGGCAAAGGTCTGATTGAATGGTAATATATATTCAAATATGAGCTAATAATCAGAATCTTGAAAATAATGTGGCCCAGAGGAAACTTTGAAATATGCATAGTAGGAAAACTGGGGAATTGATGGCTGTATCTTTTTAAGTAATATAAATTGCAAAGTTCTGAAAATCAAGCAATGTTTTACACCAGAAAAAAAGTAATGATATATGAAGGGAATAGAAAACATTTTAATGTAATTATAGATTTTATGAAGGAATATTGTAGCTGTATATACACTGATTCCATAAGCATTTGTAACATAGTTGTACATGTTAAAGTCATCAAAATGCTTTTCCTTCTTTGTAGTCGTTGCCAGTCTAATTGTCACAGATTTCTAACAAGATTGGCAACAGCAGAATTCGATCAAGCTTGAATAACTGGGTTATGTCCAACTTATCTGAAGTTGAATGGTACCACAGAATGCCCAATGAAACAGGTTAGCCTTTTGAGTAGTTTAAAATCCATTCTTGGCCAGGAGTGCTGGCACACACCTGTAATTTCAGCACTTGGGAGGCTGAGGCAGGATGATTGCCATGAGTTTGAGTCCAGCCTGAGCTACACAATGAGTTCAAGGACAGCCTGAATTAGAGTAAGACACTTGTTTTAAAAGCCAAAACAAAACAAAACAAAACAAACAAAGAAGAAAAAAAAAAAAAACGGGGCTGGGGATTTAGCTCAAGTGGTAGTGCTTGCCTAGCAAGTGCAAGGCCCTCAGTTCAATCCCCAGGACGGCCCACGCTCCCCCCAAAAAAAGATCCTTTCTCTAGTCTGCTTTCCACTCTGTATTATAGCATGAAGGATACTTAACATACTTTCTGACGACCTGAGTAATTCTGAAAATGGTCACAGAACTTTTCCTCGTTTTTTATCCATGTTTTTTAAAGCACGGCATTTGCCAAACTGCTCTTTGCTAACTCTGAAAGTACCATGGTACAGAAAGAAACCCAGAAAGAAGATTGGAGTCATTCTTCTTTGAGCCCATCACCAGGTGTGTACAGGAACCCCCACCTGGTCCTGAAATGATGCCCGAGGAAGCATAGCATTCTCGGAGAAGGGCCCTTTGGTCTGCCTATATGTTTACTTAGCCAAGTCTGGGCACCACACCTCAGCAGGTGATGGAGCAGGGAGGATCCTGGCAGGGAACCAGGGGATGAGTCTGCACCCCTGCAACTTCTTATGGACTAATGAAGTGAAATTGGATACTGAGCAAGAAAACCTCATGTGTCAGATACACCAAAATAATGTTTGCTTTTATAACAAATGGAAGACAGTAAACATGTTCTTACCACAGTACCAGGACCAGAGATAGATAAGATATTTATACCAACAGAGGTTGAGAGCAGTAAGGTGGTTATGGAGGGAGCAAAAAATACTAACAGCGTCACCTTTCTAAATTGGCCATCACTTAACAAAGTACAGGCACTGTTAACATGTGAAACTCCAATAAAAAAGAAAGGTGCCCATTATCAGAGAAAATTCTGAGACTGAGATTATAAATTGCACAGTAACCGGAATTCTACTAACAGGATTAGAACATATAATTGCTATGCTGAATTTAGTGAAATAAGACAGAATAATCTATTTTAAGAAAAGACAGCCCAAGTCATAGTTAGGCTGGAACTGTAGACAAAAGAAAGATACTTATGGTTATAAGACTAAAATAATTATTGCATATAATGTATGAATAATAGATATATTTGATTCAAGTTCATTAAGTATTATGAGCTTTAAGGCTAGTAAGGTTAATCATTTCCATTGTCTTAAATTTTCACAAGTCGTTGGTAGCTAAATACAAAGGAAAAAACAAAACCAAAAAAAAAAAAAAAGAGATATAGTCAATCTTTCAATTCCAATGATACTAGGAATATATTTGAATTACCACTTAAGTGACTAGGTTAATTGTCACATAATTAAAAGTTGTTCTACTTTTTATATTGCACAGTTTGTGGCTGTGTCTTAAAGAGAAGATGGAAGAAAATAAAATAACATAAATTATTTTGTGAATGTATTGGTGTGATAAGTTGTCAGTTTATTCTGTCATCATGGTTTATTCATTTTATGTAATTGAAAAATTTTCTTCAGGGTATCATGTATTTAATTTTTATTCAACCATAAACTGAAGCAGTCAGAAGCAACACCTGTTTTACTAAGTAGGGAGAAATTTTACAAGCTTTTTAAAGATTATTTAGCCTCCCTTTTAACCTGTAAGATTAAAACGCGTATCCAAATCTTATCTTCTCTGGAAGAATGAAATTGGAAACAGTCATAAGAATAATTCAGAATTTTATAAATGTAATTGAGTTTATTTGCTTTTACAATTCCCCACATATAGTCCCCTACCCTATATTTTAAAATGTGTATATACTTAATGTTGCTAACAATTTGTTAATTAAGTGACAAGAATAAATATAAAATGTGAAATAAATTGAATTCTTACTTCAGGATATTATACTTTTATACTGCATATTTTATTATACATTTTATATATTATATAAAATAACATTGGAAAAAAGAAAATAGATCATTCTTGTTGTTTTGTATTCCCAGACTTTGGGAGGTATTTCACTGCTTCAAAAATAGTCACAAATCTTCACTGCTATGACTTAGCCCCTAATATTTGCTTTTAATCTCAATGAGTTTCTGGTGCAGAGGTTTTGAATGGCGTGATGCCTTGTGATGAGGGCCACAGCTTGTTACCAAAGAGAGCTATTTATCACTGACGCTACGCTCTGCTTTGTACTATCATTTTCTAAGTTCCACTAATTCGAACTCTACAGTGATTCTTATATAACCCCCTCCTACTTATTTTCAGCACCAGTGTCTTAGTTCAGTCAAATTTTTTATGGTACTGGAGATTGAACCCAAGGCCTTTGCAATAAGCTCCATACCCAGACCTTCATATATATATTCATATATATATTTTGTTTTGCAATCTTCAAATTTGCAATCTTCCTGACTCAGCTTCCCAGAATGCTGGGATTATGAGTGCAAACTACAATGCTCATGTCTGGTTTTTTTCTTTCTTATCTGATTTACCATAATAGAACTCTATTGACATCTTTATCTTCAGATAACTAAAACATTTTTATTTATGTTTGGCGAAATAATCTTAGAACTTTCACTTTATTTCATGTCTAAAGAAAACCTACACAAACTTTAATGATTTTCCACAACCAACTCAAAAAACATCCATAATTCCTAAGATAGCAATAAATCACATATTTCATAATTTTTTTGAACCAACCCTCAAAACCATTCTTAAGTCCTGTGATTTCGCCTCTATTCCCCTAGAAATCCTCTAAACTAAAATATAAGAAAAATTTCCCCACTTAAACTCACAAGACTTTCAAGATTGATTGACACACTCCATGAATCCTATAAATCTTAAGGATTGACACCTATGCTAGTCGAGTTGAACAGTTCCAAGCATCAGTTCTATTTAAACTTAAAACCCAATATAGTAATAGAATGACATACTAGAATATAACTAAAGAGAGATTTACTGAACATAAGTTTCAGTTCTTACAGATTCAAGTTATAGGAGAGAGAAGAAATAGTGCAGACCATTTAGTAAACTCAAAATGATTTTACTTACAAAGTTGGAATTCTACCGTAAACCTCCATACTACTACACTGATAATTGAAAGGAAATTTTCTGTCTCAGTTTTGTGTTAAATGAAATGTGCGATGGAGTTCCAACGATGACAATGAATCTATAGCTAAGTTTGTGGTAAACAACAACTTACCACACCTCTCCACATACAGTCTTTTCTCCCTATCTTATTAAACAGTAAATTTTTACTCCATTTTCAATTCTTATTCATTCTGGAAGTACCCCATTTTTATTATAACCCCTTTTTCTCAAGTGATCAGAGTTTGTGGTTCACACTTTTGGTTATGGCTACATACCATAGCTTAAAGATGGTTTCTAGCAATGATCTGATCCCTCAAAGTTTTACCACATTGGTTGGCTTATATACTTATCTGTATGGATCTTATGGATCATTTTTAATTCAGCAGACTCTTCATTATATGAAACCATCTCTCTCTTTCTCTTTTGGAAGACCAGAATATAAGGATTCTACATAAGCATGTATCCTCTCTATTCATAGGATTTTGAGAAAGTTAAAAGTAAGTAGACAGTCTTATTGTTTCCAATTCAGATAAATCATATACAATGTAAAGTCTTCACACTATATTACCTTCTAAAACATCCTTCCTACCCTGAGTAAACACCCAAAACGGATTTCCTGTGATAAAAGGCTGATGCACTCAGGTATAAAGAATAATCAAAAAGAGAAAAAAAAAAGAAAGAAAGATGAGGTACAGATGGCTGTCTGCCATTTTTATATACTTATATATGATGCAGTCTGTTAAAATCTAGTCATACTCAAAGACAGAAGCATACATAAGAAAATCGTTCAAGTGTCTAACAGAAAAGGATGGAATTTTATTTATCCAATCTTACACTTTTGTCTGAACAAGTTATTTTGGTACTTAGCGTACACAACCTAGAGTTGAAAGTTTCAATATGTCTCCTACTTTCAAGCAACTAAATTACATTATCTGAGAACAGTTGCATCGTCCCAAGAAATGAGCGAATTGCTTGGTTCTCAGTACATTCTTATTGAGAGACTTAATAGGATTCAAAGTAGTACATGTGATTTGAGAAAATAAGATGCTACACGGATTGTTCACAAACAACCTGTGATTTTACCGAATGCTGTTTAACAGAATTTAGTGTTATAATATATTGGCTGATTTTCCACCAAGTTAATACCAAGTCAAGGCCCGCTATCTACAATAGAGGAACGAAGGAATATTTGAGATTTTACTATGGTCTAAAATATGGTTATCAGTTCATATCTACCAAATAATAAACCCTGCACAATTTAGTAGTTTCCATGACTATCAACTTTTTCATTTAGAGTAATTTTGCAAACCAAATTCAAATACTTCTTAAACTATGAAACCACTTCTAGAATATCTCATTATTAGTTGTTGTATTCCAGTCACCATTCCATCAATTCTGGTTATCACATATGTCTGTAATTTATGTTGGATTTACAAATGATAGGTGTAAAGGCAAAGTAAATAAGAAAGAAAAAGGAAGCAATGAAGATAGAATGCTGGTTATGAGTCGTGGGCTATTCTGTAGTTTGGGGATGTTCACTACATTTTTTTGGTTGGAGGGGATACTGCTAGGGATCAAACTCAGGACCTTGTGCTTGCTGGGTAAGCATTCTACCACTGAGCTAACTCCCCAGTCTCATGTTAATTATTTTTTTAAAATTTAATTTGATTTTATTTTAATGGTACCTTTTAGATGTACATAGTGATAACATTCATCATAGGGGATTTGTACCTGTACATAATATATGTTGCTGCTTCTTTTTTTCCCATTTCCCTCCCCTCCCTTCACCCCCCCTCCTCCCTCCTTATTTACAAAAGCTTCATTACCTTTTTTTTCCTTCCATTTCTTATTTCTCTTGTCCCTTTGTTGCTTTTCACATTCATTAGTTTTAGTGATATTTTTAAAAGTACCTCTGTTTCCATTGTTTCTGAAGATATACACTTGGGTTTTGATTTGTTAAGTAAAACTTCAATGGTTAGAATACACCATAATGAATGATTTAATCCTAAACTAGAAAATACCTCAAAAACAATAATTTAAATTTCATATATCTTGTGATTTAAACTGTTCAAATGAGATACATTTTGATACTTAGGAAATTATATTAAGTGGACAGTGCTAACATCACCATCTCAGTTTTATAGAATTGAAGAGGTTTGAGTGAAATCACATAGATGCTAATAGGAGATATGGAAGGATCAATGTCTTCTTAATCTAAATTGAATGTTCTTTCTCTAATTTTTTTCAGCATATCAAAACATAAGCTTTTTACTTTTTAAAAAAATTATTTCAATTGCAAAAATATATGGGATACAAGGTGATAGTTTGACCTGTGTGTATACTGAACAATGATCAAATCAGAGTAGTTAACTTTTTATTTCCTTGAACACTTTAAAAATCTTTGATTAACCTGTAATAATTGTACATATTTATGGGGTACAGTGTGATATTTCAATGCCTATATATATAGGCATATGCATATATATAATTTACTACTACTATCAGGGTGATTAGCATTTTCATTTCCCTACCATTATTTTATATTTGAGGCTTCTGCACACTACTCTTTCAATTATTCATAAAACATATTTCAGGTCATGATGAACGCTAATCCCCCACAATGTTTTGTAAAGCAATAGAAATTATTGCTACTATCTAACTGGATATGGTTTATGTTAGTCAACTTTTCACTATCCTCCCTTCTCGAACCCTCTTTAGCCTCTACTAATCACCACTGTACTTCCCAATTAACTCTGTTTTCATTGATAAAGTTAAATTAGCAAACACAGAATACTGCTGTACAGTAATCATGATATATAGATCACACTAGTTCTAGTGTGGAAGTTAAATTTGGCATGCCTGGGGTAGAGTATTTAGCACATGGCCACAGTATGTAAGGTTTGCATTCATTTTATGGAGTAGGGACAGCGACCTAATACCTTTATTCTTTCTTATTCTCCTTCTAATCCACATATGAAAGTAAACACTCAGGATTTGTCTTTCTGTATCTGACTGATCTTATTTAAAATAATCTCTAATTCCATCCTTTTTGCTGCAAATGATAGGTTATCCTTTTGTATTTTTTATTGGTATATGTTTGTGATACATAATAATTACATTCTTCTCTGGGAATTGGTACAGATATATATACATACATATATATATAGCATCTTAATGATTTTTATTTTTTCCTCCCAACTCTCCCTTTATCCCCTTTCCCATCTTCACAAAGTCTACCTCCCTGTTCTTCTGTCTTTTATTTTGCTAAATAAAAGCAATAATAGATAAATAATAGATAGGCGTTAGATAGATAAATAAATAGATCACATTTTCTTTGTCCATTTATCTGTTGCAGACACATTTTAGCCATTATGAGTAGAACAGCAACAAATGCAGACATTTCTGTATTTTCTGTGTCACTATGTCAAGTGAGAGAAATCTCCTGGCTTTCTTTCTTTACTTTGGAATGTGTCAGAAAATTCACGTGCGAGAGTCATTAATTCTCATTAATCTATCTTTAATTTATTTTTAAGTTGGGATTTGTTTAAAGTACTATTGAAATTTTTATAAAATTTTTATAAAAACAAAACTCTCTCAAAATACTCTCCCTTGCTTCCAAAACAATTATCTCATCTTTCTCCTGAGCTGCTAAGGACATTCTGGAAATCTTCTTTCACGAGCATCTTTATAAATTATGATCAGTCAGTTGGTGGATACAGCTGTGAATGAAACAAGGCAGACCTGAAATTTGTAAATTTTAAAAATTCTTTATCTTAACTGCAGAATCCAGTAAGAGCTACATTTATGGCTTATATCATAATTTAAACATTTTGAGTGAGAGTAGGAAAGAATTGGGTCTGTTGTTTCATTTTCCTGCTCCAATATACTTCTTTAGGTAAATAATTCCACATAACATTCTTTGTGGTATTGTTTCATTAAGAACTGGAATTAAACTGACAGTTGTCTTTCATACTCCTTTTCTTTGAAGAGTAAAGAAAAAAAAGATAAAGAAGAATCCACATTTGGCGCTATTTTGTTAAATGTCTGACGTTAAACAGAGGCTTTCCGACACACAGAATTGTCACTTCTAGGTCACTAGTTGAAATGAGAGTCATGCTCCTAGTGTCGAGTTATACGGCATTTGGTGATTCTTTGTTGTTCCTGACCCAGTCTGCTTCCTACAAAACATCACAAATTTAGTAGAGGAATACAGACTGGAGAAAGAAAAGAGAGAAGATCTACAGAATTTATTGTTTTATCTTGGCTTCCAGTTACGAGGGCTCTAAAACAGACAGCATGGCAACTCAGTTTAAATTTTTACAAGTACCTCAAATCACTTGGGGAAAAATTGCCGGTATGGCGCTTTTTTAAATGCTTACTCCAAATGGTCTAATCGATGACTGTAAGTAGCAACCAAAGGGAAAATAGCCCAACCTCCAGACTTCTTAGGAACGGTGAACACTGCCTCGCCCTGAGTATCTGGGGCAGGGCCTCTATATTCCTCGAGTTTTTATTAATAGACCCTGATACTCATTCCCTCTCCCTCAGTTTAGTACAATAGGAAGAGAGAAAGAATAGATAGATTTGAAGCATTTATACTATACAGGGGTAATGTAACTATACAGTAAATGTTTAAATTAAATGATTGCCATTAAACTCTCTCAAATACTCCCCCTTCCTTCCAAAACAATTATCCCCTTCTTCCCCCAACTTTTTGAGGCCATCAAGAAAACCGTCTTTCATGAGTGTCTTTATAAAGTCATCACCAGTCAATTGGTGAGCGCTGCTGGCGAATGTCACCCAATGGAAAGATAAGCTCACAAAAACAATGTGCCTTCATCCGCCGTGTTCACCTGACCCGGCACCGTGCTGCTTTTGTCTTTTCCCCCAAATCGACTTGCCTGTGAAGGTAAACACATTAAATCAATTCAGGATTCGAGTCAGTCACCATAACACAACTAAAGACACAAAAGAGGACTTCCAGAACTGCTTCAGAAAACGGCATGATGATGAAATAAGTGAGTTTCAGTGAGGGGAATATTTCGAGTGAGATTGATGGCAATGTGTCTTTTGCTGTAATAATTTAAAAAAAAAAATTCAATATTCACAGAATGTTTTGATCATACCTCGTATACCAGAATGCGCTATACTTACTTGATACTCAAATCAAGATATTAAGTGTTTGTTAATAGCCAAAGTGTAAGTTATCACCATTCCTTTTCAAGTAAGGATGCTGAAGTTTAGAGAATTCTTATTTCATTTTTTATTAGCATATGTCTGTAGTATATAATGTTTGCAATCCTCGTGTGGACTTGGTACATAACACATATCTTAATTTCTTTTTTCATCCTCTGTGCCTTCCCTCCCTTCCTTTCCCTGCATCTACTGATCCTCTTTCCATCTGAGACAGATCTCACTCCCGATTTTCTATTATCTATCTTTTGTTTTGCTCTTTATTTGGAATATAAGTTTCTCATATGAGAGGAATCTATATTTGAACTTTTACATCTGATTTATTTCACCTAACATGGTCTCAAGGTCCATCTGCTTTCCTACAAATGACTCAAGTTTATCTTTCTTTATGGCAGAAGAGTACTCTATTGTGTGTAAAAACCATATTTTGTTCATGAATTCATCTGTTGATGGACATTTTGGCTGCTTCCGAGCTTTAGCTATTATGAATTGTGCTGCTATAAACGTGGGTGTGCCCGTATCACTGTAATATGATCTTTTTAACTCTTTGGGAAGATACCTAGAAGTTTAGAGAATTGTGATCCTTCCCCAGCACATTATATCTAGCAAGTTGCTGGGCTCAGAAGAGCATGTTTAACTGAGGCTCAGCTAGGGATCAAACCCTGTGCCTTCTACATGCTAACAAATGCTCCGCCACTAAGCTGTACCTGAAGCCCACTGATCTAAACTTCCAGCCCTCTTGCAAGAATAAAGCAGAAACACAATCCTTTCTAGAAATGTAGCATTTTAGATTTTTCCACTTCTGCAAAGGTTATTGGTATACTGGAGCTACTGGACTTCCAACAATTTCTAAGGAAATATATGACATAAAATTTAGAGAACAAAGAACAGTAATGCTCAGGAGGGTTCTTGCTTTTCCTCATCTTGTTTACTATAAAGTATGTACAGTCTTTGAGTCGGGATTGGCCTAGATACTCAAGCTATATGCTAATTATGCTATTCTTTCCTTTCACTTTCAAAGAGCCTTCTTAATCTTAAAGAGATCAACACCTACAGTTTAAATATATTTGCCTTTAGTTTTTATATGATTTTGAGTATGCTATCTAGGATTTTAATAGACTGCTAGGATTACAGCCTCTTCCCTAGGTTCTACTTAAACTTCTTTCAATGAATTCATATTACACAATTATATTGCCAAGTTGTTCTAAGGGTTATGTACTCTTAACCCCAAAGTACTTTTGTAGCTAGTCTATTGGAAACCACTGAGATGTGTTACTAATTAGCAGTGAGCTTTCCACATCTTTGGTTTACTTCTAAGTGTATTGCCTTCTTTAAAAAAAATTGCATAAATTCCTCTATCAGATTCTTAGTTGGCTCATTTTCTCCTGCATCCTAATGTTATGAATGTATGTATTTATTCAACTCTTCTCTAAGCATCATATAATTATGAAATGGAATTGCTAGCCCTTAATGTCATCAGGAAAAGCCATTAGGTAATTTCTTGTAGCCTGAATTGCCCCCATCTCATTGAAATAGCCTACTGTCTGCAATGATTCTTTGCCAGCTTGCATAATGTTGTTAAAAAATATAAGTAATTATACACAGAATACTTGTTTACAAATTGATTTTGTTTGCCTATGATGTGCCAGACACTAAAACTCTACCCAAGGGAATACCAGTTTCATTGGATTCAATTTAATAAACATTTAGTGGATGCACTATTCCTGATTTGAGGGGTCTAAACATAAATAGTATGCAGTGTCCATTCTCAGGGAAGTCATGATACAGGGAAAAACACACAAAATTATTACTGACATATCATGATAAGCACCATAGAAACACATACAGGAAAATACTATGATAACATAAAGGATTCAATCAAGCTGACCTTTAGAGGCCATTACATAATATGTGCTGTAATGGAAAGAATAGAAGTAGTTATATTACTTGGCTCCCAAAGACAAATGGTTGCTCACTATGAGAAGACAAACGGCAAAAACAATAACATCAACGGGGGATTAAAGAGAATATGCACACAGAAATTTGTATAGGTTATTGGGGCTGTCAATTGGCATGAGAGGAAAGATAGAAATGTTGGAATAAAACTTTAAGGACTTTGGACTGTTGGAAATTGTTTAAAAGTTAGTGTTCTATGCTGATTAGTGTTCTATGCTGATTAGTTCACTGCCTCAAAACAAGTCACTACATATTTAGCGGTTCAAAGCAGTATTTATGTATTAGCTCACGTGTCACAAATGTTAGGACAGCTTAGCTTCTGCTTAAATTCTCAAGAAGACTGTCATCAACAGGTCTGTGAGTGTGTGTCTGCTTTTCCTCTGGAGACCGGACTAGGGAAACCTCTGCTTCCCCATTCCCGAGGCTCTTGGCAGCATTCAGTTGCTTTCTTCTTCAAAGCACAAGGCGGACTCAAGCAAGCCTACTGGCAAGAGTTTTATATAAAACACTGTAATAAGAGGAATGACATCCGTCATTTTTGCCATATTCCATTAGAAGCAAGTCACAAGGCCCACTGACCCTCAGAGGGGTGGGAGCATACCAACTTGTAAACACTCGAGGGCAGGGATCATGAGGGTCGCCTATCTTGCAACTCTCCTTACAGAGAGTAGTTTGTGTGATTTTTCTTCAGAAGAAAAAGACCACAAAGCTTTTGGGGACTCACTGAAAACATTTTTCCCTTAGAAAGAAGAAAAGGGTAGCACTTTGGAATCACTAAAGGTAGCTTTCCTTAGAAAGGGGAGGAGCAGGATAGGGGAGCTATTGTGCTGCGGAATGGGACAAAATTTGATTCTTTAATGTTTCAAGGGTCTAAAATAGATTCCCTGGAAAGAAGCGAAGAAAAAAGGTGATAACATGTCTTTGAGGAAACAGACACCAAAACCAATTCTGACCTGGCTGCTCTTTCTCAGTCTACAGCCTCCGAATGTGGCAGGGGCACTCATTCAGACGGCACTGCTGTGAAAGGGCGTTATTCCTGGCTGAGGGAAAAGAGGGTGGTAGGACCAGCCGCGGAAATCTTTGGTTTTACCCTGTTGTTGAAGCACGATCCCTGGTCCAGTTTCTACCTGCCACCTGCTCCTACCTCATGGGGATTTTGTGGGAAGTAAAATAGATCTGCTCCTAGCAACGGAAGGCAGTTCACTCCAGGAATGCCCACATTGCTTGTAAAGTTTTGTGCCGGTTCCCTGCCTTGGCTGTACAATTAGAATCACCTTGGCAGGATATAGATATAGATACAAATACAGATATACATACATATGATTTATATGTATATGTAAATCACTGGCTTGATTCACATTGTCAGGGACAAATTTAGTTATTTTAAAGAAAAAATTTCTTATGCTCTTTAGGTGATTCTAATGTACAGACAAAGCTGAGAACCATTGTACCAGGAAATACTGAATATATGGTAAGAGACAGACAGTAGGAATAGTCTATACTTGTTGAAGCTGTTCCTGGAGGGAAGAAGAGTTTGAGCTTAAAATTTATGCCGTTAAACCCTAATTGGGGCTGGAAAAAAAAGATGGTGATATGCCTCAATTTCCTTAGCTGAAAAAATGGTGTTAAATATGTATCAATTTCACAGTTTAAGAGGCCTGAGAGAGTCAATGCTGAGAAAAATGCCTGGATTGCAATTAGCACAAAATGAATGTTAGCTGCTACTCTGAAAGCAAACACTTGATAGATGACTGCCAAATGAGTAAATAAAAAGTACAATAATGCACCAACAGCCAGCTTCATTACTGTAATTTCTGTTCTAATACTCATGCTTCATTAGTTGCTAGCAAAAATAATTTGAGATATATATATTATATATATGATACTATGCAATAACAAAAATCATGTATTATAATACTGTGCAATAACAGAAATTAATACCCTATTTTTTGTTAAAGAAACTGCTAATTTAAAGAACTTTTTGTGAAAAAATAAAATTTCATAACAAACTAATAGGAAAATAATGTGTCCGTATAGCTGAACTTCTTGAATTTTTTCATGCTACTACTAGCATCCTCTAAATCAGAAAATGTTTTAAAATTCATGCCAAAGGTGTCAATTTTTCTTCTGTGATACCACTTTCCTGCTGAGATGGATCTCGCCCCCGCCCCAAGGTGGGAAGTCGTTAGTTTTGATATAGCCTGAGATCAAAAAGGATGTGTAATTTTCCTTTAAGGAGATAAATTGAAATGTGAAAGGTAAGAACAAGGCAAAATGTGAGTCTTTTAAATCTTGGGTTAAGCAAAATTTTGAATCCTGAAGCATTGGAAGGAAATGAGAGAAAGGATTTATGAAGTCCTAGAATATAGTATCTTTGTCTAGGAGAACAGAACATATAGATTCTTTTTCTCTGAAATATGCTTAACATAGTTGAAGTAAGACTAATCTGGTCTCTAGTTTGAGTTCATCTTCATACATATACATAATTCATCTTGTAAACATTTTCTTCTGGACATCCTTACTTTTATCCATTTTTGTATTGGTTACAGAAATTTTGTTAAATGCACTGATTTTTAATTGTATAGATCTTTTTCCCTTTGGAGATTTATTTCCTTTGAAGCCATACAGATACTTGTACTGACATATTGCAAGTTGGAAGAGCTTGCCGATGGGAATACATAATTTGTCTATAACTCAGTGGTAGATGAACAAAACCAGGACTATGTTAAGAAATCCCATTAGGTCCAAGTAACCAATTCTCATTTTTATAATGAGTCTTTTCTAAAATCAAAGTCACTACATTAAAAAATATGAAGTGAAAAATCTTTGAAGATAGAAATGAATTCCTTCCCATAATAAAATAAAGTATATATTAGAGGTCAAGAAATCAGAAGCATTCTTCCTTTTGAAACTATGTGGGAAGGCTATACTTTCAGGGATCATTTCTATAGTTGGTGAAACTATGTGGGTCCTCTATCTATGCACCTAGAAAATCGAATGAGAGGAAGAGGAAACTATTGAGGTAAATTGGGTGGTTTGGGTTATTTTCCAGGAACTAAACTAGAAACAAAGACTTTCTGCCACTATATTTGAGAATTCTGCTTATATAGAACAAGAAGTGATATAAACAAATTTTTTACATAATCAATGGAAAATATATTTTAAGTATACATTTTATTATCAAGGTATTTTGCAAGTGGGAAATATTTTCTATCTTTGCTTCTTTCCTCCTTAACAGCTGATTACTCTTGGTAATAATTCCTATATAAAATTGTGATAGAAAAATAAAAAAAGATAAAAGACACTTTAGAATAAACTCAATCTTTTTTTTTTAACTATTTATCCTGAATTTCTCCGAATTTCTTTGTTCTACCCTGTATTAAAGATATGGAAAATTTTTGTTTCTCCTTTAACCGTGAAAGGGCAGAAGTAATGCAAATATTCTGATTTTTTCATTTTTGTAATATTATTTTCTTATATTCTGTCATAAATGTTTTATTTTTGTCTTCTAGAAAAAACCAGGACACTCTCTCTGCATGGAATTGCAGCTCTCAGATCTTGTCACTAAAGTGCAGAGGCTCTGCAGAACTTACCTACCTTTTAGGCTTTTGAATTTACGTTTATGTTTTTTGCAATATTACATTCACCTTCCCCTTTCCCTCACTAGTATCCTTGTAAGGCAATAGAGGGCAACATTTTAATTCACATTAAAAGAGAGAAAACTGAGTAGGAATACTTTTCAAGGTCTTATGGTTCAGTCCTGGAATGCACTGGAGACTTGCAGCAAATATTTGCTTGAGAACGCTTGGATTTATTGCATCCTACATTGTTAATGAGTAAATGTGCTGCCTTTGAATGTGGAAAGGCGAGGGGACTTGTTACAAAACATGCGATTTCACAAATGAGCCAGGAATACTCCTTTGCCCATAGAGACACCTGGAATTAATTGCTGCTCTCTTAACACATCAATGAGACACATGTCGGAGGGCTGGAATGTGTGGCAGAGTCAGCCAGGCGGAAGACTTTTGTGTTGGCAAAAGTAGTGCCTCCCGGATAGATCTTTTAATTGCCTAAACATTAGGAGCAAGCTGTCACCTTGCTGTTGAAAGCTGTTATTTGGTGTCTGGCTACTTGGCGGTTCCCATCTCTGGTGGATTTAAAATAAATTAAAGGTTTGAAAATATAAGGAGGAAAACTCAGCTCTTAGCTAAATTCCTTAGAGCAAAGCCTTGCTATTTAAAACAGTGACTCTAAGTAGGAGTTATTGCTTCATCCTTTGTCCCCTTCTTTCCTTCCTCCTTCTCTCCCTTACTGCCTTCCTTCTTTACTTTCCTTTATTTCTTTTTTCTACCAACAAATAATTATGTAAAGTATTTAACAAATATCTCATGAACACCTGAAAACAAAGTAATTTTTCCAAATGTTATTAACAACTTTCAAAACATAAATGATATAGGGTCAATATGTTACTAAGCTTCCATGAGAAATAGATAAAACCCAGATCCTTCCACTGAAGATTATGCAAGCTAGTATAAAAAAAAAGATAAATTGTGAATAACTAACTACACCGTATTATCAAATGTGGTAAGTGGTAGTCTAGAAAAATACAGAGTAATCTCCGCTGGACTTCAAAGAAGAAAGAGATTGACCCCATTGAGGAGTGATGCAGAGCTCAAAGAATTAATCTTGAAGATTATGTCATTTATTTCCTTTGTTCTCCTTGGTTTTATTCAAAATTCATGGCATCCTACAAAACTATTTGGAAGCTCCTTAAAAAAATACACTAGTTACTGAATAACCAGGCCAAGTGAAAGTCATATTTAGATACTAACCCAGTTTCCCTTCTGTTTTGTTCTGTCATTTCAAAGTTTTTTCTCTGAGTGAAATTATGTAATCTCAAAAAAAAAAAAAAAAAAACCAAAAAAAAACACGTCAATCTTCGAACCTGCTCTTTCTGCTTTCACGGGGTCATGATAGATTTCTCTGTCCCATGCCTCCCTATTTAAAATACGTGAAGACAAATATGCCAGAAAATAACAGCATATAATGGGTATGGTTGATGGGCAAGAATCTTGAAGGACATAACTGGGAAAAAAACAAATTGCTCAGAGGTTTTATATCATTCATGCAACATTTTGTTATCTCTCCATACAGTCAATATTCACTAAACACCAGTCACCTTGGGGAGTGTTTTAGGGCACCTGGCAACATGGTAGCAAATAAGACATAAAAGTTCTCTGCTGTCATAAACTATATAGTATTTTATACTCTGATAATATTCAGTTGAACAAACTGATAATCCAGTAGAATAAAACAAAACAGGATGCTGTTAGAAGCAGGCTTAGGTGAGCCATTCATGTGACGGAGATCCGGAGCCAGCCTCAACCAAAGGATGGTGTGGAGGTGAGACACACTGTGTGCGAAGACCTGTGCAAGCCGTCCACAGCAGCGGGAGACTGTTCAAATGAAAGGGGGTAGCAAGCGTCAGATGAGGAAGGAAGAAATAAGCTTGGTTCAAGAAACTTCCCCCAAAGTGAAGCGTGGTATGGAGAAAAATTAAGCAAAAAGCAAGTCTTGCAAAGCCTGGTAGGGCAGGGTAAGAGAGTTGGTTTTGGATTTTTCTTTTTATAATGGGAAGCCATCACAATGAGATTGATACTTTGTATCCATTAAAGGTCCTTTCTTGGGCAGTAAAAATTAGCATGGTCACAAAGATTGGAGAAGGCAATCTAGGTAGAGAATTGAATACCCTCAGACATGAATTTGGGGAGTGAGCAAATAACGCTTGCTATTGTAAAATATGATGAATCGTGAGGAAAAGGAAAAAATTATAATTCCTAGACTTTTGCTTAAACGAATAGATGGGTAGAAGTATAATTTACCAAAGTGGGTAAAGGCTGGGGTAGGCTTAGGTTATAGACCAAAAAATGAAGAATTCTGTATCATATATATTATTTTTCATTTATGTATTAATCATTTAAGAGACAATTTCAAGTAGTAGTTGAGCGTATGGAATCGGGAACCCAGAGTCAGTCACTAGACGTGTATCCAAACTCTTCTGTACCTTAGTGTAAAGATCAAATACCCAGAGATTCATAGAGCTGGAAAGAGAAGCAAAGACACTGCAGGGCTTTGCTTTGGGGCCCCTCACAAGGTTGTGAGAAAGCTTTAATAAGAGTATTTGTGGAAGTATCCAGTATATAATATATGCTTACTAGTTTTAGTTTTTCTTGAAAGATTCTCAACTGTGGCAAATAAGGGGAGAAATAAAACTAATCAAACTGTACAGTGAGTCAGACAGGAACTGGTTTGATTGGCACCAAATAGCTGTTAAATATGAAGTTAAATATTTGTACTCAGTAACAAGCACAAGTTCAACATGGTAATCTCATAATCTATTTTATATACAAGTAAAATGAAGTTCAGAGTTATTTCCTTGTTGGTAGTAGCCAACAGAATTAAAATTCAAATCCCATACCTTAGAGTTCATCTTTTTGGAAGCCCAGACACCATATCATTGAGGATCTTACAACCTATGTATGTGAAAGTCCAATGCATACTAGAAATTTTGAAATCAGTCACAATAAAACACATAATAAACCACTGTGTTTGGAATTAAATAGTATGTTGTACAAGAAGTCAAGTTTTAAAGTCAAGCACACTGCACACTAGGAGTTGAGAGTAAATATGATTAATGGCTTTGTGCCTTCTCTCAGAAGTTCAGATGTATTTTTATATATAAAATAATATATATTTCCCAAAGTTGTCTGAATAGGTGACAAAAATGTGTAAGCACCTGGCAAGCAACAGCCATACACAAGTATTAGTTTATTTCCCTTTTTCTGCAATCACAGTATTAATACTTATTAAATCCCCTAGTTTTCTGTGTGCAGTGAATAGAAGCAATTATGTTTAACATAATATTATTTTTTTACTGAAGGAGATGGGGGTAGTGAATTGTTGGCTTTGCATAACGTGAGAAATTGAAGTGTCAGGTAAAGTATTGTGTCCTACTTTAATAACAGGCAGGAAGACTAATCTGGTCTCCTTTTCTTTTTTGCATTGAATTGAGAGAGAGAAACATTCAATGTTAAATTTCATAAAGACTTTTAATTTCCAATCAAATTAGTTTCTATCATTCATTTTTAATATTCATTAACCTAAAATGTCTGGTAAGGAGCATAATTTAAACTATACGTTTGTTATTCAAATAATTAACTTGTTTGTGGCTATTAATATCACATATAAAATTATTACAATTAAAATTTAATGGACTCAATACTAAGCAAAATTAATAATTAATCTTAGTATAAAATATTGAAACATTAAATACACTTGAATGAATGCATATATTGTATACTGCATTGAGATACGACTTTAAGCACATATTGTATATTTTTGACAAGTGCATTCAAAAGTGAATCTATAAAATAGTAAAATATTCAAGCTAAAGTCAGTGTTTTAGTTTGTTAACATGTTTGTTCATTATAGAATTAGCTTTCTTTTGTCATTTACTTGCTAATAACTACTTATTTCCTAGCATTGATTTATATTGAAGTACAATTACACAATTTTTAAAATCTATGTTTATTTGTAATCCAATCCTTCTTTATTAGAATCTGCTCATAATAGTAATGTTTGTTGGAGAATTGGTACATGATGTAACAAGTACTGATAATTTTCAATCTCTTTACCTCTCCTCCTAGTCTTCCCTGCTGCTGCTGATTGTAACCGAACATTTTTTAAACACTGGACCTAAACTGTGTTAGAGATTAATTTTTAGTAAGCTAGAAAAAGAATCACTGAGTATGCTGGAGTTCCAGATAGTATGCTATTCAATAGAGATACAAATATGGATAAACTCCATCCCTAAGAAGCTAAGTTTCAAATCTGATGATATGCATAAATAGAAATGATTCACACATTTCTCTTTGACTATGTAGTGAGCAGTTCGGTAAGGAATATTCAACATACTTAGGAAAGCCAATTTCTACTGAGGAAAAGAGCACCATTCTCAGAAGTGAAAACTTCACCTGTGGTCTCTGAGGAGTAGTGACTGGGTGAGAAGGATAAGACTTGTCAGATAGATGTGGCTTGTCGTCAGTTGCAGGTATGTGTAGGACATAGTTATCTGAGTGATCCAGGAAGTCGGCAACACTTAATCTGCCATGGTAAATTAAACATTGCTTATCTTTATTATTTATATCTAAAAAACAGCTATAAAATGGAGTTTTGACACTACAGAACAAGAAAAGGCACTGTTTCAACTTTTATATGTCATTTCTCATGTTCTATAAAAATTTATGTTTTATCACATTTCTAAGAATTACAAATATATTTTGTTTTATATAGTTTCTCTTCCTTCTGAGATTCTAGAATGTAATGTACCTTTGTGAGTATGCATGATGTGGGGATTACTGTATCTCATAAATTAGAAATGGGGGAACCAGCATCCTCTCTATTTTATCTCCAGCTACTTTTAAGCAGGAGAGAAGTAAGGGAAAAAAGTCTAATCTTACCTCCCATATTGGTAAGGACTAGAAGCAAGAACAAAGAAAGCAAATTTATGTAGCTGACCCAGGAACTAGAAAAAAAAGGATTCACATTTGGGACTTTTTAAAATGCTGGGATAAATAAAAGATTTCCATGCAAATTGATAAACACATATATAACAATGAAGTCTTAACAACCCCCATCAGCTGCTTATTTTTTAAGCAGCACAGTGTATAGTTCAGAATTATCTACACACAGACACACAAACTTTTATCACTATGAAAAATGATACAAGTTAGTGGATGTGAACTCTTTTGTCTTTTTTTTTTGAATTATTGTGAAAGTCCATTAGTAAACACAAATGAATTAGGAGAATTAAGGAGTAGCGCGCATTTAAAAGAGTACTTCCTTCGGCCTTTAAAAGTTCTCATTAAATTTACACACTGTTACATGAGCAATCTGGTTCTAGTAGATGGGGCAGTTAATACTGTGAAGGCAAACTTGGCTAGAGATGTCTATAGTGAGAAAATATGAAAAATAAAATAACTGTTTTCTCTATTTTATAGAAATTTTTACCTATCCTCTTGGGTGTGAATTTGAAAGAGAAAGAGTCAGAAAAGTTGTTTTGCTCCTTGAAACAAGAAAATCACTTGCAGATCCATAAAACTTCTATTATTTTTGGTTACTTGGCCATTTATAAAAAACTTCAAAAACAACCAATGTACTATAAGAAAACAGCTTTTGACAATAAAATTCACTTGGCAAATTACTTACAACAGGTGTGTTCATTATCTTTCCATTTTAATTATTTAGTCATTTCCGGATAGTAGACCATTCCTGTGGGGAAAATTAGCAATATCGCTTCATACCTGCATAGACATATTCCTCTGTCACTTGTACACTTATTTTTGAGTTAGCACAAATTAAAAGTGTCTTTTGCAAGGAAAAAACTCAATTATGGAAGTTTCAGGCAGATTTATGATCAAATTAAACATAAGGCAAATATACAATAGCACTATTTAAAAATGTTGGTGATGACATAAATGTATCTCAAATTCTAGAGATAACAAAGGTTATTTTTACAACTATATTGCTTTGAAATTTTGCATCTTAGTTGAATTAGTTACTAAATGATTTACATTATGTATGTGTGGCTGTCCAGATTTAATTCTTTTGAATAATTCCTTACAAAATCTGTCTTGTCTTTGTGATTTAGTTACATTTAACATACATCATAGTATTACCTTGTATTATCTTTTTATTCAGCCTTTGAATTTATCTAGGAAGTATATAGATACTAAAGGGAGAATCGTTTACATCCTTACCTACTCTATTATAGGTGGTGAGAATTCTCCAAAGTGTAATTTGCTTTAGTTTAGGGACATTCCTATTGAGCATATCAGAATATTCTTGTCAAATGTACAGATAGAAGAGAGAAATTCCATGTTTACTCCTCCTTCTTCAACTCCTACTTTCGTAGTCCCACAGCAGAATTCAGTAGCATATTCCCTACATCCAGCCCAGCACTATTTAAGAAAGAGAAAGAAATGAGCTATACAGCACCAACTATAGCAAATTATTGAAATTTCCTGATTTTAAGAAAATCTCATATGTTGGGATAAATGCAGAGTTAGATTAATTGTAGACCTTAAGAATATAAACTTTGGAAAAAAATGAGAGACATGTTCTAGCATGTTACTTCTGACCTGTCATATTCCTGTAAATCCAAGTTCCTTAATTTTAAAGCTCCAGTGAAGTGTTAGAAAAAGTAAGTTCTTGTTGTTTGTTTTTAAGGAAACTAGACTGGAATTAGGGGACAAACACATACTATATATGTAACTAACTTGGATCCACTCAACATGTTTGCCCCTCAGTTTTCTCATGTGTAAAATAGAGATAACAATAGCATCATTTCTTAACATAATACATCAAACTAGTAATGTAGGTAAAGGAATACACACATATTATTATGATTTAACTCACCTCTTATCTCAGTTGCACTGGTGTAAATTAGGTTCTTCCTATAATATTGCACTCAGTTGCTATGGTGTAAATTAGGTTCCTCCTTATAATATTAGACTGTAACATCTTTTCAAGTGAATGTTAGCTCCCTGCTTTATTCTTAGCAACGGGGAGAATATGTCCTTCTTGCTTACAAATACAACTTTTTGACCAATAACCCTCATGCGTTTCCAGATCTCTTCATTTTCTTTATAATTATAACATTTAATACCAATTTCTCCATATTTGATCCTGGTTCTTCATTTATCATGTTTAGGTAAGAACAACCATAACAAGAATAATAATTTTAATACTTTCAATTTGTACAATGCTTTAACATTCACAACACATTTCAACCTGTGTTGTCTTTTGTTGAAAAAGTTCTCACTGTAAAGTCAAACTATCAATATCTCCTTTGAGATCCGAAGAAGTAGACTTTGGAATATTTTTCCAGATCACCAAGCCAACATTCAATCCACATCTTTTAAATCCCAGAATTCTTCTGCTCTGTCATGTTACCATACTACTACATCATGTTCATGTCTGAGTATGACTAGATCTCACAGACTTTTTTGAACTTGCTGACTTACTATAGCAAGTGGTTCTTCGAAACTTTGTATCTTCTCTATTCCCATGTATGCTTTTAAAAGCCATGTATTTCTTCACATGGTGTGTTCACCCTTTTCAGAGACGCTAAAGAAACCTGGGGCTATGAGAGCTAGAAAAATGTCTTGTGAAGCACTAATATTTTTCTTTAGGGGACAGGACTCACTGTGTTGAGAAGCACTTTTGAATTGCACGCAACCTCATACTGAACTGTTCTGAGGTTCTTATCCTCACCTACGTTCTCACTCCAAATTCCCCTCTCAGATACCCACTTACTCTTTGTTTTTACTGGGAGCTTCGATCACTCTTGGCCTCCCTACAAAAAAATACACAGCAAAATCCCTAACTAGGTAAGCTTCCCTCCTCCTCATTCAGATTTTTCTTCTTTCTCAGATTCATGGGTCATTTCTCCTTTATTTTGACCCATTGGGATGTAACCTGTTCGGCTTTCCTTGGCTTTCTGTGAGTCTTCAATCCATGATCCTGTGCAGGGAAAGTATTTCTTTGGAAATGAGATCTTTATAATCAGAAAAGGACTGGTATTAAGTCAGTCCTTTCCTTAATTAAAATCCTTGCTACCTGACTCCTCTTTTTCTAAGAGCCATTTTTTTCTTTAGCCTGGCATTTCTCAGGTGGTTTCTTTTTAGTGTCCTTTCCGTTCATTTTATCCTGTCCCAGCCAGGGCTGACTTGCCCTTGTGCTCAGTGGCAGCTGTTTATTGTAGTGCTGGTTCTCTGGGTTTTTCTGCTACTCACAGGCCTGAAACACGCCTAGGATGGGCACTTTTGTCTTCTATTCATTTTTTTCCTCTTCCTTCAAAACCTTTCACATCCCAGACCACTCTTCTGCTACAAGGTTATATTTGGAACAAACTGCAGGTCACCTTCACTTACCAGAATCACTAGTAAGGACTTTCTGAATGTCCAAATGGAGAGCATTTTATTCAGAATTGAACTCTCTGCTTTTTTACCACACAAACCAATGTTCTCTCCTACTACACAATTTCAGTATTATTCCTCTGGAATTGTAAATACCAAAAACTCTTGTTTTGATGCTTTCTTCTCTCTTATGCTCTTCAGTTATGGAGTGTGACCATTACATCTAAGACCTCCCTAAACTACAGTTAAAGAGACAACATCGCTGTGGACTGATGGTTTCAGCAGCTGCAGATCTGTAAACCAGCCTGCCGCAGGGAGAAGCCCTAATTGAGCACAATCATGAAAGAAGGGGAAGGAAGCTACAAGTTACACACAATGAAAAAGGAAAATATTTTCTCAGATCCAAGCATTGTTTTGCATGTCACTCGCCTATCACATCCTACCTAGGTTGTTTTAGTGTTTTTCATTGAAAAAGAAAAAAATAGTACAGAATAGATATTGTTGCAATGATGTGAGATTACTAATGTATATCCTTTTGCTTGAGTATTATACCATAAGGTGGTATAGTATTACTATTGCCCAAATTTCATGGAAGAGAACATGGAAACTTAGAGTATTTAAGTAAATTTCTCATGACAACTTAAACTACAATCTTCAAACTTCAACTTTCGTCCTGTCTACTTTGTTATGCTGGCTCCTAGCTTGTATATTTAAATCTGGTGGATAAGTTTCATAGTAAAAGTATTTTCATCGTGACCTAGAAATGACAACACAATATTTATGTTATAAAATTAGAACTCAGATTTTAAGGCCTTCTAAACATGAACACCATTTCAACTATCTGGCTTTACCGCTTCCTTCTCCCATCTACTCCTCCCTCATTCTTCTAGACTAGTCTCACCTTCTTCCACATTCAGGACAAGGTTTCCCAACTCTGTGCATTCATTTATACAGTTTTTCTTCCAGAAAAATCTCTGTATTCTTTCCTTCGTATTTTAATCCTTTTCATCATTTAAAATATGGCTTTTTCAGTATCTCTATGAGATCATGTATATATAGGAACATGTTTATTTAAACATATGGTTTCTCTGAGTGAGAGAGAAAGAAAGAGAGAGAGTAAACATGTTCTAAATCAAAGAAGCCAAGACAGGCAGGGTGGCACATGCCTGTAATACCAACACTTTAGAGGCTGGGGCAGGAGGGTCACCATGAGTTTGAGGATAGCCTGGACTACATAGTGAGTTCAAGGCCAGCTTGCACTACATAGTGAGACCCTGTCTCATAAAACCTAAATAAATAAATAAATAAATAAATAAATAAATAAATAAATAAACAAACAAACAGAGAGGCCTGTCATATGTTCAGATTTTTATCCCTGATTTTTATGGGTAGTTCTGCAAAGACACAAGTAATTGAGGCTACAGGTGTAGTTGATGTTGAATTCTACACATTGTGTGCCACCTTTATGGAACTAACACAATCCTGTACAGTGGGAATCGTATCAGAAAATCTGTATATTATTGAGAACAGGATATTGTTCAATGTGATCATTTTCTTTTAGCGAATACTTCATTTTTATACTTTTTCAGGTTTTGCTTCCTGTCTCTCCAGCTTTCTTGTTAACTGTTAGAAGGGACTATCATGTGTATCCTCGATTATCTGTGAAGCTGAGATCACTGTTAAGCTGATAATATTTTTCAGGCTGAAAACAAGCAGAAGGATCTAGAAGCGCACTACAGATTCCAAAGGCTAAATGCTGCCACACCCTATACTGACATTTCATGGCTTATTGCTAGCCTATTCTAGAAAAGAGGCTTCATGCACCAGAGGTGAGGAAAAATTAGTAAAATTGTTTGCATCTTAAAAGAATGCTAAACAGATTTCCTTCCCAGATATATTTGTAACCAAGTTCTCATGTCTATGTTTCTTTCATTAAAGAACTTCATATGAACACTTTTTTTATAGTTTTGCTTTGTTTCTTTGTACTGTCATCAGCTTCTAGCCAAAGACCATGGACAAATTCTTGTAGTGGAATTAATAGATTTTATTTTGATTTAAAAGAAAAGAGAAAATCTACATTGAGAAAGAGTCTCAGTAAAAGCCTGTTTGAAAGTTTGTGTGGAAGTTGAGTTTGTGTTAAGTGACTTTGCTGAAGATTAAAGACAGCTGGGTTTTGTTCTAGGTTGGATGTTGTCAACAAGTGGAAATACAATGTCAGTTTAGAATACTATGATCGATTTCTTAATATCACCTATAAAGCAAGAGGAATAAATTGAGATGTAATTAGCAAAATGCAGCAGGCACTCATAGCAGTCAGGATTTGGTTTTTTTGCAGTTTAGACAATGATTATGGTATCTGTGCTGAGACCTGACATGGAGCGGTTTTATTTTGGTTTCAATTCTTGTCAGTGTCACAGAATAGCTTTGTCTGATGTTGATGTTGCTGTGAAATTGTGTTCCATAGACTTAGAATTTCAGTTTATTTATTCAAAGACACAGAGACAATAAAAATGACAGTGGGAATCTATGTCTTCTGAGTACCAGTTCAGGGCTCTTGTCGCTGCTGGATGCTGCACTCTGTATCATGACAATGAGAAACACAAGCAGATTCACCTCCAGAAGCTGGCCCGACACACCTATGCTGTAGTTTCCCTATTTACCTAAAATTTACCTAAAATACAGCTTTAAACTTTGTGAGGCAGAAACCAACAGAACTGCTAGGAGAAACAGAGAAATCCACAATTATGGTTGGATTTCAACACTTTTCTCTCAACTGCTAGAAGAATTAGACAGAAAATCAGTGTTCGTAAAAGAGATTTGAACAATCTTTTTCTAAGTGACATTTACAAAACACTTCACTAGACAGGAGCAGAATGCACATTTTTTGAAATCAGTGGTTGGCAAACTTTTTTCTGGAAAAGGCCATGCATGAAATATTTTAGGGTTTGAAAGCCATTATGCCATCTATCATAACAACTTAGCTCTGCCTTAGCAACACAAAAGCAGCCTAGTAAAATAAATGAATGAGAGTCTGTGTACCTATAAAACTTTAATTAAAATATACTATGTAGGCTAGACACAGCCTATTGGTGTAGTTTGCTAATCACTTTTTACAATATTTAACAAGTTATAGTCAGGCTCAAACCTAAATAAATTTGGAATCAGTAAGGAAAGAAAAAAGATGAAATATAGAAATACTTGGAAATTAAACCATATATTTTTAAATAATCCACCAATCAAGGAAGAAATCAGAAGATAAATTAAACTATATCTTCAACCAAATAAAAATTTTGAGGAGGAAAGTAGAGCAGTGCTTAAATGTAAACACATAGCAAGAAATTCTTTTGTTAGAAATGAAGAAAAATCTCAAGCAATTACCTCAGACAGTAGTTGAAATCTTGCTCTTGAAGAGTCAGAAAGTATAATTTTACACTTCCAGCCCATGTGATCTTGTTCAGAATTACTCAACTTAATGATGTACTGAGAAAGCAATAACAGAGACAGTATCTAAACAGATGAGGGACTGCATTCCAATAAATATTTATTTACAAAAGCAGGTGGCTGACCTATGGGGTATAGTTTGCAGACTTTTGTCTAGGCTTTAATCTTAAAAAAAAAGAAAAAAAAGAAAAAGAAAAACACTAGACAATGACAGTATTCTTTCTTCAACTCAAAGAATGGATAAAGAAACAAATAGTAAAATGTAATGGTAAAGTGTCAACACATGGTTAGGAAACAATAAAAAATGATGAAACCAAAAGTTTGTTTCTTGAAAAAATAAACTGCTAAGTTTCTAGCTATGTGGTTTTAAAAACAAACCATACAGCAAGTAAATTACTACATTAGTAATGAAAAGGGGAATGTGACAAATGACCCCATGAATATTAAATGTCATAGGGAGTTTATGGTAAAAAAATTTGATAATTTAGATACACTACCTAAAAAATACTCAAATCACCAACAAATTGGTGCATATCTATCAAAACGTGGCCGCAAAGAAAACTCTAAACTTTGATACCTCTACTGGTGACTTCTACCAAATACTTCATGAATAAATAGTATACATTTGATCTAAACTAATAAATTTTTCAGATTTCTTTACTCACTTTATAAGACCAGAACTGCCCTCATATCAAAACCAAATAAGAGAAACAAACTGTAGGATAATATTTCTCCTATACCTAGATAAAACGTTCTCAACAAAATTAATTTCATTAAACAATATATTACAATAGCAGTATATCATAATCAAGAGGATTTTATTTAGCTACTAGAAAGTTGGTAATTTAACATTCAAAGCAATCAGTGTAATTCACCATATTAACAAACCGTAATAGAAAAACCATATGAAGAATGTATATAGATCTATAAAATGCATTCAAAAATGTTTAACATCTTTTGTGGCTTAAAATGTACTCTTAAGAAAACTATGACCAAAAGTTATGTTTCCCAACATGTTAAAGTTCATCACTAATGAAAAACTATAGTTAACATTATACCTTAATGGTAAATTAAACAATAATACATTAATTTCCAAGATCAGAATTAAAGCAAAATTTCCACTCTAGGTATATATAATTTTGTAAGGAAAATACTAGCCCTTGTGACAAAGAAAATAAAATGTATAAAAAAAAAATAAATAAATAAATAAAATATAAAAATAAAGAAGTAAAATCCTCTTTAGAGATAGACGACATGATTATCTAAACTCTTAATAATAATTACCAAAAAATCTATTAAATTCAGTAATTGTACAGAAAATTTATAAGAATTTGTTTACATTTAAAACCCAATTGCATTTCTAAATATTACTAGTAAGCAATCAGAAAATGTTTTACATAAGCGTGCAAAAATAAAATATTTATAAATAAATCTAACAAAATTTCCAAGCCCTATGCAGTGAAAACAACAGAACCTTGAGAAGAGAAACTAAGAAATAAGCCCAAGATAAAATGTTTTATATACTATGCATACGGATCAGAAGAGTCAATATGAATTTATCAGTATTATTAAGATACTATGATGCTATTAAGAGCCCATATTAGTAAGATATACTCTTATTTCTAATACTTAATTTTTTAACTTCAGAAACAAACCAAAAAAAACTGATCTTTAAATTTGCATGGAAATGTAAAAGATCTGGCTTAAACAATTTGGACAAAAGGAGAAATGTGAGAAGAGTTACACTACCTGACTTCAAAACCTACCAAAGAGTTGCAGTAAGCATTAAAGTGTGAAATTGATGTAAATATTGACATGTAGATCTATAAAAATAAGAAAATTCAGAAATAGACTTACACATCAAAGATGAATAGAAGTAAAGAAGCTTTTATGGATTGATGAAGAGATCATAACCTACATGAGACATCTAACACAGTATTTTTGACATGAGTGGGAAGTCTTCTCATTATTGCAAGTTTAATAACTAGTACCACAAAATTTACAGCATGTGCTGTAAGTAAGAGTGTCTGTGTGTGAATCCTGGCTCCACTGCTCACTGGTTATGTGACTTAGCCACAGTTTTCTGATCTTGTAAGTGGAAGGAGTAATAGTGGTAAATACTGCTTGCAATTATGTTTGAGATAAAACAAGTTAACACATACAAAGCGCTTAAGCACAAAGAGCCTGAGCCATAGTAAGAACTCAAATGTTAGCTTTTGCTAGTAGTATGATTTGTTTAATGGAAGTTTATACATTGACCGAAGGAACAGAGAACACATTGATAATGGTTTAGGCAAAACTTACATATACAAAATAAGAAATTCAATTATTTTAAGATTGTATAACATGTTGATAGATTTAATAATTTTAACAAGAAAATCTTGGTGAGCTCTGACACAAGAGCAATAATGTTTTCAAAAATAAATTATGAAAACACAATATAGAATGTCTTTCAGACTATTTTTATCCTTTCTTTCACACATAGATCGACCTGAATATACTAATTAAAGTGCATCTCAATTTTTCTTATAACTAAGCCATTTAAAATTCATGTATAGCCCAGAGTAATTGAAACAGAATATTTACATAAATGAAATTGTGCTTCTCAACTTTACAAGCTACCAACTAATTAGTGCTAGAGGCAAGACTACTCCTCTTGTGGATCAGAAAAATTGAACATTATTTATGCCCGTTTAAGAAATAATATTGTGGAAAAGAGGTGAAGTAGGCATATAGTAATACATAGCCTATCAATTTTAGCAAATATGGAAATGGATCAAAGTTGTTTTTTGTTAAAGTTAGCACTTTTATTTTCATTTAAGACAAAGCTAGTAGCCTTAATTTGCAGCAAAAATGATATCAATGGTCTGAAATCATAAATCACAAGCATACTCCCTGAATAAGTATGCAAATGTGCACATTATTCTTCTTCTACATTTTGGATATGGTATTATTAGTTCGTATTCATTTTATCTGTTGTTTCCTCTTGTTGGTAATTATTAGTTTCCTGTTATCATTTTGGCAATATATTTTTTCATGTTTTTAAATCTTTTCTTCTATTTATATAATATCAGTGTATATTACTATATGGTTAGAAAAAGAAAAATTTCTGCTTTGAGCCAAGGCTTCCCAAGTAAATGGAATAGCCAACAATTTTCTTTTTTGTTCTTAAGAAAGATCTTGGAACCAATAAGCATGGACAAAGCTATTCCCAGCCCTTAATCACAGGTCATTTATTCATTTATTTTTTAAAAATTGTTGATTACTCATTTTGCGGTCAACCCTTCCAGGTCTGGGGAACAAAAGACTGAACAACTCAATCAGAAATCTCTACCTTCAAATAACATTTTTATTATTGGCCAGGTATATTGTTTGCTTAAATAAAAAGTATAATAAATATCCTAGTATGTTAGATAGTAATAAATGTTCAGGGAAAAAAATCACAGAAACAGGATACAAAGTTTTTGGAAAGTGTCACATTAATTTCTCCAATCTTACCTTAAATTACTCACATCATTTCATCGACTTTTAGTATTCCTATCTAAAAACAGGGCCAATATAATCATCATATTGATAACTTTTGAAAGTTAAGCAAGAATATTTAAAAGCATGAACAATAAACTTAAACTGATATTTTACTATCATAACAAATACTTTGCAATTCATTTAAGGTTAGGTGTAATTACTTTTATATTCATTAAAAATTTCTAATCTCCTTTGTAATCTGATTCCAAAAGAGACTTAAGTTTAGATATGTACCCAGTATTTAATATTAGCCAAGACCCATTTGTACAGAAAATTCCATTTCATAGCTCATTAACTGCCCATCAGTAGCATTCAGGGTCCCTGGGAAAGTTACAATCAAACCTTAGTACGATCCCTCTGGATCTCACATGCCTGCTGGTACAAGTAATAAAAGCTTAACTACAGTTCATGTGACATTATTTGTTCCTAAATTTCATGAATACGGTAATGTTCTAATACCACAAAGAAACTCTCTTTACTCTGACATGGCATATCTTGGAAATCCCTCAAGGAATTTTATATGAGTTTATAAAGTATATATAGTGTCCTGCCACTTGGCTGCCACTCCATAGGTGCCCAGCACTGTGAAGTGCTTTAAGAAATTCAGCTCTCATTCTTCATCTTTTTAGTCAGAGAATTTGACATTCTTTAACCAGAAACTTGAAAAATCTGTGAAATATTTAACTTTTTGTACCCTTCCAAGCTTCATTGAATTTCTTCTGTTGTTTCACAAGTCCCTTCGCTAAACCTAAGGTGCCCTCTTTCAAGGGGACATTGCCATAAAAGAACAAATACCAAATTCCAAGTTAAAACTTACAATAAAAACTATAGAAAGATTATTTACAAGGGAAGTTCTCCTACTTCTCCTGTGACTAAACATTCTGCAGACTTATGAGGGAAATTTGCAGTGGAAAAAATTGTTAAATACCAGTCAGATGTGTAGTAAGGTATATGTCCTGCCTTTATACTTTGACTTTAATGGTGTGGAAAGATGACAGAACGCTGTGTACATAAAACCTGAGGAACTAGTTCTGCTTTCCCATACAAAGTCCTGAGACGGAGACACTCCGAAGGAATTTCCTTCACCTCACGGTAGAGGAGCATTAGCAATAAGATAAGCATCCATAGGCTGAGGGCCAGAACCCTCCCTGAAGGATGACCTTGGAGCAGTCCAACATTTACTGCCTTGAGAAGGTTACAAAATGAGCAAAAGCCTTAAGAGTTCTGTGTGTTCGAGAGGAGCACATGGCAGCAGGAGGCTTTTTTCACCGTATGTGTGTTCAGACACCAGAGAGGAAGACAGACGCTTCGGAGATGCCGCTACAGAGAGATGACAGTACAGTGACCCTGACTGATTCCCTTTAGTGTATATGAGCATCAAAGGACGATGGGCCATAAGCTTTTAACTTGCTTGTGACTATGATGCTACGTAATTCTTTCCATCCACCCTGGAGACACAGACACATTCCACCACCAGCACGGCGCTGAGAAATCCCTCAAAGGAGGAAAGGGTGGAGGAGCGATTGTGGTACTAAACGGAGTAAATTTACCAGAAATCACTACTTAGCCAAATTCACTAAATATATTCTACCATCATTTGAAATATTAGCACAAATACACTTGATATTGATTTGGAGAAAAATAATCCCTTATATACCTGAGCTCATGGTCAGAAAACCGAACCCCGTAAGTGGCTATTATAACACAAAGTCATGTTGGCGTCTCAAGTCCGTCCTTTACCGAGTGATCTTAGGATTCTGTCATTCAGGGCTCTGCTCCAATGCCAACGTCTCTGACAGTCTCTACTTCGTCTCTCTATGAGGATAGCTGCCCTGTCACTATCTATCTCTTTTTGCTTATTTTTTTCTCCATATCCTTTACTTGTCTGTGATGCTATAGATTTATTTGTTCAAATGCTGTCAGCCACCTCTATAGAAATAAACTCTAGGAGAACATGGACTTTGTGTTGTTCCTGTGATATTTCTAGAGTTCGGCAAAAAAAAATCCCTGGACAGAAAAGGAGTCCAACAAATAACTATAGATGAGTCCAGAAAAGAAGTCCAACAAATAAGTATATATGTATATATACTGTATATGTATACTATATATTTAGATTTCTATATTGAATGTGTGTAGCATATATATTTACATGTGAAACCTAAATATATAGTACGTATTTTGATAGTGTAGTATGTTATCAGTATGATTTTTTTCTCTTCTCTTTTTTCCTTTTAAATATTACTACCATAAATGTTATAGGTTATGTCTCAATAATCCCAAAGTGAAAAATTTATGACATCTTGCAGGAAAGGCGGTCATGTTTTTTGTTCTAAAGTCATAAAAATCATAAAGGGTTTGAAGAGGATATCTTAGAAGTATTATTTTACCATTTTTAATTATACCTAATCTTGACCTTGCATACAAAACTCTCCACTTGAAAATATATCCTATTTTATTTTCAGAGGATGGAAGAAAGGGAAAACTTCGAATGTTTTAAAGTTTCATTTAATACTGGATTTGTTTTTTATTCTGACAGGAAGATGTCTGTGGTATTATGATTATACTTTTTACATTATAGCATGTCAACATAAGTAGTCCACGCAAGGTCCTTCTATCATCTATCTATCTATCTATCTATCTATCCATCTATCTATCATCTCTGAGTCTATCTTTCTATCTGGCTGCTGCCTTCTACTCTATTCTGCATTCCTATTCCACAAACATAACTTAGGCAAATATAGATATAGATATAGATATTCTTCATTTTATGCATTCCTAAAATATGTGCGTTGATATATAAAACTGGTGCTTTCTAATAAGCTTATATTTTATTATACATATAAATTTGTTAGTCAACTATATGTAATTCAAACTAGACACATTGCATGTGCATACTTTGCCATTTCCAAACACTCAATAGTATCCTTTTTATTTTTATTGCAACTACCACGTCTCATCTATCTACTTTTTGTAAACATTAATTTATGTTTTTACATCAAATCACAAACAGAAAATGTCCTACTTAAAATTTAGTGTATCTTCATGATACTGTATCATTTAGGGATATTTAAAATAGTGTTTCCTGGTTAGTTTTGTCTTTGGTTGAATTTAGTTTATAATACTTTTCAACCAAAACCTAATTTTCTAAATTAAATAGAAAAGATGAGTTATTATTTTTCATATTGGCCAGAAAAATTCATATGCTCCTGTGTCCATAGGTACATACACTCCTATGTCTTTTCAAAAGGACAAAAGGCCCTGGTAAGGCCTCCTCCTGCTGTGAAGGACAAAAACCCAAGACAGTGTACTCTGACATAAAGTGCGTTGCTTTGCCAGTCTCTCAAATGTCACTCCGTGAGCAGCCTGCTGGGCTCGGCTTAGCGCTGTGGTGCCAAGACTGTTAATAAAAAGAATAAAGGTTAATGAAAGCATTGGGTTATTTATTATCTTGAATGAAATAGGCTAGATTTTATCTGTATGGTTTGTTCAAGGCATAAGGTCTTGCCTTTGGTTTTTAACATTGTTTTATTCTTTTCTACAGGCTTTGAATTTTAATGATTTTGCTGGGATGCAATCTTCCCATTTTATTAGATATACAATTATATTACAAAAAATGAATGGAGATATCATGGACACTGAAATATGATGCCTGACACACATGAAAATAAAATAATAAATCCTTCGGAGAATTTAGTCTGCAATTCAATAAGATAAGCTCTTGTAGAGTAACTATTTCCTTTGTTGCTTGTAAACAATTTACTCTAAAAAGTAAATTCAAACATTTAATTTTAAAGTAATACCACATAAGGAAACTGTAATTTTTTTAAAAAATGTATTAATACATGTTTGCCACGCATAATGATTACGTACATTGTGGGGAGTTGGTACACGTGCATAACACACCTGAATTCTTCTTTCATCCCCCACCCCTCCCATCCTTCCCTGCTCCTTCCAATTCTTGGTCCTCTTTCCATTTACAAAAGCTCTATTTCCAATTTTTTCTTCAATCCCTTTTTTTCTACTCTCCCTCTTTTTTCTCTCCCTCCAGCTCTTGTTCTCCTTCCCATTTGAGAAAGATCTCCCTACTTCCTATTATGTATCTATATCTGACTTCGACTGCACATTTCAAATTGGAATTTAGGCCCCGCGAAGCTTCTAAAATGAAACAAATTCTGCAATACAACTAGTCCCTTTTTTCCAACTGACAGAATGCAAAATGTCAGGAGTAAGTCATCTTTCATAGTTGGGCTTCCTCCTTAAAGATTTCGAGTCCTCTGAGAATTTGCATGCTGTTCAGCCGCCTACCGGCGATAACCAACTGTGTGAAGTACATAAAATGATTTAGTTTTGTGCTTTAAACCAGAATCAGAAATGCCAAAATTAAACTATACACTGTTTGAAACTTTATTTTTGTTGTGGTGAAGTCTGTAACTGTAAAATCATCTCAACAGCATAACACACTGCCGTATTAGAAACAAATACAAGTAAAAAAAAATGCCTATTTCTATTACTTTGCATGTTCTTGTCTAGAAAAAATTCTGACATTTTTATGTTCTGGAGGTGTAACTCTATTAATTTCTGTGTTTTCAGTTTTCTTGAGTCAATTTATATTTTAATGAGATTCACAGTGTATGATACCATTTCTTTTTTATTAAAATATGAAGAATTTAATTGTCTGCTAAAAGTAATTTTATTAGAATAACTCAAACTCCTCAATGAATATTGTTGGATCACTAATACGTGCAAGTCACTGTTCCAACACTGAAGTTTTTACCTTAATTTCTTTCAAGATTTTTTGTAAATTGTATCAGAAATACTAAAAATCATATGCACAACAAGTATTTCTTTGAAAATATGTGTAGCTGAATAAGGCAAAACCTTATAGCAAAACATGTTTTCAGATAAGATAAAGTCGGTCTATGATTGTTCATGAAAAAAATGTTTAGTACTTTACTGAGGTGGATTAGAGACCGTGGTGATCCTTTGAAATGCTCATATACATTCTGATGTTTCTTCTGAGAAGAACTGTACTTTAAAATCTCCTAGAAAATTATGAGTAACCACATGTTATTCATAGGAACCCATGATTTCCTTGAGCCAGTAAAATATGAATAGAAAGGATAGATGACACGTTTAGAGCTTTTGTCTTATTCACTTTCTCTCTGCAATGGGAGGTGTTGGCTTCCTAGCCAATCCTTTCCAGAATGAAGACTGCATGGAGCAAACCTCCTAGGTGACCCATCATGGACATACAGTCTTGATGTGGTGTAATTCTTCATGCTTAATTTTAAGGCAGTTTGTTGAGCTATCATTAACATACAGTAAAGTTCTCCTCTTCAGATAAGCAACTTGATGAATTTTAACAAATATTATGATGAACACAGTAAAGGTATGGAATAAGTCTATTACTTGTACCATTGAAATAATAAAAATTCTAATCACAACAAATAGATTTTGGAATTGCAGTGGAACCTCGGTTCACAAACACTTTTGTTTGCAAAGAATTTGGTTCACGACAAGTGAAAATTTTGCTTTTGTTTGCAAACTCTTTTGGTTTTTGTTTTGTTTGTTTTTGCAAAACTTTGTTTTGTTTGTAAACTCTATTTCGAGTGACAAGCATCTTTCCCACACAAACACAAACATGGCCATCTTTTCCAAAATCATGGAACAAATAAAGTTCATGAACCAAGGTACCACTCTATGTTTAAAACCTTAAACTTTTCTGACTTTTATACAATTTTAAGTGAACTGTATCTTTACATACATATATATTATAATGGGTCAAAATCAGATGCAACTATGTAAACTAAGTTATTATCTTTTATCTTCATGATGTGATACAAAATTCTCCAACTATAAGAATATCTAGTAACATGAGGAAATATTCAGAATTATTTTTATATGTGGAAAAACTGTAAATTCCAAGATAGTAGATACAGTATAATCTAATTAGGTAAACATAGACTAATATATAATTTTATACAACAAATCACAACAATCGGTCTGTTTGAAAGGATTAAGAGTGTCATTTAGGCGTGTGAAGTACTCCTGGCATTCAAGTGCATGTCTATACCAAGCCCATTAGCACTCACAGAAGGAAATCTCCTAATGCTCATGTGGGGCACATGCTAGAAACATTATCCAGGCTTTTCCACATAGTGTTTTGTGACCTTGCTCAACATTTCTTTTAGTTTTGGCTCCCTCATTAAAAAAATATTTATCAATACACGTATAAGCAGCAGTAGTAATAATACTACCAGTACTAATGAAAGGAATATTTTTCTCACAGAGTTATTGTGGGAATTAAAAACTAAATAAATGGGCTAGCATTTTGCATATTGTGACTATTTGATCAAAACCTGTTACTTCTCCAAAAGGAGACAAAAAGGATTTTTTTTTTTCACATTTCATTGTCTGGATTAACAATTTCGATTGGCTGACATTCTCCCAAAAGAAGAGTATTTTTTTCTCAGAAGGAAAATGGTCATTAGATAACATAATATTAAAATATGTGAATTTTCATTACTGAGTTATAAGAAACAGCTGAGGTAGAGAAAAACAAAACATGTCTCTGTATTTACCTTCCATTCTGAAAAAAACAAATCAACTGAGAATTAAATGGCTTTTGATTAAAACTAAAATTAAGCTTTACCTTTTTTCTGTATTTTATTTTGTAACTATTTCTCATTCCTTGAGAACTGATGATCCCACTGAGTTTCTTTTCTCAAAACACACAATTGAAGTGACTAATTTGGATGTTGCTGTTATTAGAGACTGTGATGAGTTGCAGAACTCAGTACTGAATTTCTACTTGCAACTCCTGAATATCAGCACTGCAGAATGTTAAAGTGGCCTCATTATGCATAGCTAGATGAGCAATTATTTGCCTATTTCAACAATAATGTACATTTTAATGTGCACTTTTAATATAAGGAAAGTGTAACACATGGTACATATCCATGTGTTGATTTCTAAAATCATAAAAATGATAGATAGATAGATAGATAGATAGATAGATACATATAGATAGATAGATAGATACATATAGATAGAGAGGGAGACAGATAGAGATAGAAATATATTCTTATTTGGTTTTGAACAAGCTAAAAATTAAGAGCTAAAAATTAAACGCTTAAGAATTCTGTGACAGCCAAAAATAAACTTTTACAGAATCCTATGAAAAAAAACTAGTTCTAATTAGAATAATAGTATTTGGTTCACTCATTCTATTGAAATTTTATCAAACACTTACATTTCTGATGGTAGAGAATCCAGGAACAACGTAAGGACGTTTTCAGATTATTGGTGCTTCCAAAACACCCGAGGGGCTTCAGGTATTGGCAAGTTACACATCTGATAAGGAAATAAATAAGAAAATTTTAAATATGGCAAGTATTAGAAGGATAACTCAAGAACATTAAAGTCACACACATTTCCACGTGCCGTTTCAGTAGATGTAGTGACTTTCTTTTAGACCAACTTTTCAAGCAGCATGAGAAGATAGAGATAATGTCTTCCTCCAGTGTGAAAGGCAGCCACACTTACTAAGTCTCAGGACAGAAACAGTGTCTCTCCTGTACAGAAGACTCGCTTGTTTTTCATTTAATATAGATCACGGCACTTTCTCAAAGGGCACACTGCCCATCATACAGACTGGTGTTCCAGAGCTTGAGGTTACTGTTGTGGACCTCAGCCAATTGCGAGTGTAAATGTCACTCTGGCACCCTTCCAGTGCACCTTGGGTGTGGGGACTTAGGCAATCAGCACAAATGCGGATCGTCTGGTTACTATTATTGCTGGCACTAGTAAAGTATGCTAAAACTGATCCCAAAATCTCTTATCTTCTGCCAACATGGATGAAACTTTGGCAGACTACCCTTGTCCAGTTCCAAGTAAGGTAAAATCTCAGAGTTCTCAAGGCTCTGAGGAGTAGGTGAGTCATGTGTGTTCAAGGAATAGGAATAAAGAAGTATTTTGAAAACTCTGTTGACTCAAGGGAAGTATAAGCTAAACTTCCTTGAAGAAGGCGGGGTCTAGAGCTCATAGAACCTTGCAGGCCATATGTGTGACATGCTTTTATTTGTGTATTGAGAAAGTAGGCAGGAAAGTGCCTTAAGCAAATGTGTATATTACATGTTTATTGCAGATATGGATGCAAAAAAATAGATTATCAGTCAAAATATTCGAGTGTATATCTCAGATCTACCTTTTAAGAATTATATGATTACAAATAAGCATGACTTTTCTGAACATCCATTTATTGCAGTATAATAGAAAATGAGCAAATCAGACAATCACTCAAATCCATTAGACTGGCAATTACAAAACAAATACAGCAAGAGGTGGTAAGGATATGGAGAAATTGGAACCCTTGTACACGGTTGGTAAGGATTAAATGAAGCAACCACTATAGAAAACATAGAAGTATTCCTTTTTAAGAAGTAAAAATAGATTTTTCTATATGATTTAAAATTCACCTCTGAATATATATTCCAAAGAACTGAAAACAGTGTTTTGAAGGTATGTTTTGTGCGTCCATGCTTAAAATTATTATTCTCCTGGCCAAAGGCAGAAGCAATCTGTGTTATTTGATTGAAGAATGAATAAAAAAAAGGGTGGTATATACAAACAATGGGAAATTATTCAGCCTTAAATAGGAAAAAATTCTGGTATACACCACAACATAGATGAACCTTGATGACATTAGGCTAAAGTGAGGTAACCAGAAAAGTCAAATGCAAATTAGAATAATGATTGTCAGGAATTAGAGAAAAAGAGAATAGGAAATTGTTTAATGGTTAAAAGTTTCAGTTCTGAAGATGAAGAGTCACCAAGAATGTTTGCACAATATTTGAATATATGTAATATTACTTAATTGTATACTTACAAATGGTTAAGATGGAAAATTTTATATTATGTGTATTTGCCACAATGTAAAACAAAAATAAAGAAAACAAATAGTATCTACTAAAGTGATTTTCTTTACCAAGCAACAAAAGTGGTCCAGCAATGGCTTAGACATAATATTAACCTCTATAGACATCAGCAGAGTAGAAGAAAGAATCTCTACCTTCAAATAGGAAAAAAAAAAAACAAAAAACAAAACTCTAACATATGCCATCTTGATATTAGGGAAAAATTTTAAAACATGCACATAAGAGGTAAAATCATCTACCGATGTAAAACACAACTGTTGCTCCTCTCAGAATGCATTTTTAAAATTCTGTTTTCAGAGTGGTTGCAAAGCTTTTGGGTTGCTCTACACCGTGCACAGTGTATATCTCTCAGGCTGTATTTGTGAGGGGTAACAATGCCATCTGAAGGTGCAGGAAGTGGGACTGAGAGATAGGATGATGTCATAAAGGTGTCAGTGAACACATCTGAATTGATACTATATGTGAGTGGAATACTTTGGCCTTGCAATTTTCTATGGGTAGACTGTCTAAATTCAGCTTTCACCCAGTTTAATGATGCATTCTGATGGGCACATTTGAAAATGCACAAGCCCTCTTGCTACACTACATTAAGTTATACAGAAGAAAAGTTATAATCTCAAGAGTAAAATTAGAGATTAATGTTCTGATTGAAGAAATTACAATTCAGAATATTGTAAAAATAGGTTTATTGAGATATAATTGAAACACAATAAGCTATAAATGTTTAAACTGCATGATTTGATAAATCTGGCATATGTAGACAAGTGAAAAATGATCTCCAAAGTCCTTCTTTTTTTTTTTCTTGGAAGTGGGGGATGCTGGGGATAGAACTCAGGGCCTTGTGCTTGCTAGGCAAGCGTTCTACCACTGAGCTGAAGCCTTGGTTCCTGATCTCCAAAGTCAAATAATGAAAATTATTACTCACCAGTATTCTTAGTTGTAATCCTTCTCTCCTTTCACTTCTTTTCTTTATATATTCATGCAAATACTAATCTGAATTTTGTCATTATAGCTTAGTTTGCATTTTCTTTCTTTTTTTTAATTTTATTTTTTAACCAAGAACATGTATTGGTACATTGTCCATATATTGATCACATTTAATATGTTTGTTTTGTACCTGTACATGGTGTCTCTTGGTTCTCTCCTCTCTACTCTCCCCTCCCTTTTGTTCCCTCCATTCCTATTTACAGCAGGTTTATTTACAATTCTCCATGATTTCCCTTTCCCCTTTCTTTCCATTTTTTCCCTTCCTGCTTTTCCCACTTCCCTCTTTCTGGTACTCCTCTCCTTTGTATATTATCTTCCTTTTATATAATATCCGTTACACTACTTTGTCCTTAATTACAGTTATGGTTTCTCATATCAGAGAAACAATTCGATGTGTGCTCATGAGTCTCTGATTTATTTCACTTTGTAGTATATTCTCAAGGAACATCCATTTACATACAAATGACTCTAGTTTATCCTTCTTTATGGCAGTGTAGTACTCCATTGTGTAGAAAAGCCACATCTTCTTTAGCCATTCATTGGCTATTACAAACTGCGCTACTATAAACATGGTTGTGCATATATCTCTGTGGTATGATGATTTTAACTTTTCTGGAAAGATCCCCAGTAGGGGAATAGCCGGATCAAATGGAACCTCTAGTTCTAGTTGTTTGAGGAATCTCCATATTGATTTCCACAGTGGCTGGAGCAGTCTGCATTCCCACCAACAGTGGAGGAGGGTTCCTTTCTCCCCACAGCCCCTCCAGCATTTGTTGTTGGTTGATTTTTTCATAGATGCGATTCTTTCTGGAGTGAGATGGTATCTTAATGTTGTTTTGATTTGCATCTCGCGAATGACTAGTGATGTTGAACACTTTGTGAAATCATACAACATATATTCTTTCTGCGTCCGGCTATTTTAATTTAGCATAATTACTTTGAAATCCGTACATGTGATTGCATTTATCTAAAGTTCTTTTTTTTTTTTTTGCCTGACTAGTATTTTATTATGTGGATATTCCACAATTTGTTATTTCATTCACCTTTTAATAGAAATTTTGTTTGTTCTCAGGTTTTGGCTACTACAAATAAAGCTGCCCTGAATATTCACATATTCTCTTTTGTGTATGCACATGTTTTTATTTCTCTCAAGTAAATGTCCAGGAATGGATTACTGAGTTGCATCGTAGGGCATGTAAACTTTTTAAAAAAAATGCCAAACTCATTTATGAAGTGGTGGCATCATTTGACATTCCCACCAGCAGTGTAGAAGAGTTCTACCTACTTTGTGCTATAGTTTGGATCTTAAATGTCCTCCAAAAGAACCATGTATTAAAGGTTAGCTCACTTGCTTTGTCTAGTAGGAGGTTTTGGGAACTTTGGCTGGTGGCCTGATGGGAGATCTTCTGGTTATTTTGGATGTGCTTATGAAGGCACAGCTTTATTTGTAGTATTGGTTATTTTCTTTTTCTGTGTACTATGTTGAGTACATAGGAAAATATTTTATTTTAAAAATTAAGGAACATACATATACATTTTGTGTAGGTATGCATTAAACATTCAAACAAAAGTATATTTAAGATATTCAAATTTTTAAAATATGGAATGATGTGTGTACATGTAACAAGCTGAACACATATTTCAGAGAACTCTCATCTGCTATAAAATCATTAATAACCTTACTTAGGTGTGTAGCACTTGCTTAGGTAAATGCTCCCAATGTTTATATAAATCATTTGGTGAAATTTTTGTCTCACTTCAAGAGACTAACATGAAAAACTGGCCTCCATATTGGAAGCAAATATAGACTATACAAGGAGGGAGTCAAGCTACTCAAATTAGATGGAGTTCCACCTTTCCCTCGCTTTGGCCACCTTTTGCCTGAGGATCTGTGGTTCATAACACTCTTAAAACTGCTTAGAATCAATTGTGTTAGTAACTACATATAATCCAAATCTGAGCATCCGTTAGGGAGTTTCCGCGGCCCTTTTCTTCCTCTCTTCTGCGACCCCCCCACTCAGTCCTATCTGCTCACAGCTCTTCCCCACTGCAGGTGGGGCTCCTCTTCCAGGCTCTGCCCCTGCTGGGCTTTTCATTCAATCCTGATTTCTCAGTTACCGTTTCATTGTGTTTGGCTTACCTAGATGAACCTAAATTTGGCTGAATTACTTCCCATTAATTTTATTGTGTTGATTAGTTTCTTTGAGGAAAGAAGACTCATCACTTTGATACCGCAGCTTTCTGAGATGCGAAGGCAGAATCCAGCTCATATTCAGCACGGTCCTTTTGCTTCTTTCTTTTATCATGTGCAAGCAGGAATTGTGGAATTTTTCACTTTGTCTGTCATCTTTGAAGCTTCCATTTTACTGTATTTAAAAAATAAATTCAAATTCTCCCTGGTAAAATAGTTACTAATATGAATTTTTTCTCAAACCATAATGTAATAATAATAATAGTAATAATAATAATAATAGAAGAAGAAGTTTCAAGTGGAGGTAGACAATAAACAAGTGTAATCTCCTTCAATCTCCTCTATAAAATTGTCCCATTTTATAGTGGAAGAGTTATAAATTGCTTAATCAGCTTCCTCACCAAGAAACAGAATGGAAATGGTGGAGACAAAATGTCCACTGAGCTATCCTGATCTGAAACACATTTGTTTTGTGTTTTCTGTGTCGGCTCTGTGTCAGGGAACTTTATATATTACTAAGGTATTAATCCTAATGCATCTGCCCAAACATTTTTAGAATACGAAACATTTGACCTACTGTGATGAAACAGGACTTTCTGTCTTTATATTTGTGAGTACAAAATGTTGAATGGCAATTATACTATTGATGACTTTTCATTAAGACAATTTTCCAGAGCAAAGATTAACACATTAAATTAATCATTCCACTAGATTTTACATTAAAAACACAAATAATAATTTGCTCTTTTGCTTTCATTACTTCGGTAGGAATTTCACAATGATGATGAGAATTATAAATCAAATTTTGGTTGCAGTCGATTACCTGATGGTCTTGGTCTCACCACAAATTCTGTTGTAAGTAAACTCACAGCTACAATGTCTCTCATCAATTTTTACTCAGGTCGGATTTTGCTGATCTAAAGTTTCTTAAAAGGAGATTGAATTTTTCAATAAACATTCATTACATTCTGCATTTTACGCTCCTGTGTTGTTTTGGGTTTCTTCTATGAAATCTAATTTTACTTGGATCAAATTTTTCAGGTTTCTGTTATGCCAATAAGATATATTTGTTCATTTAGCTTTCTGTCCATAGTAAATTATACTCATGACCAGTCAAAACATCACCAGAAATAAGATGGTTACATCTGCTTTATAACTACTTTTATTCCAGTTTTTGCACAGAGGAATTGAGGCTCACACATCAACTGTTTTGTCATGAATTTGAAGCTAGGTCTCTTTGACAACTAGGTTTTTGCCTTATCTTCTATGTGTTAATGTCTTTGACAACAATTATGCTACTTTTATTTGGATGTTCTAAGTACTTTTGCCCTGCTTTTTTCATAGTGTTATCTAAATTAAAATGACACTACATATGTAGAATTTTGTATAATTTGTAAGTATCAGTATTATGCATCTATGTCAGTATTCTTTATGATTATTGCAATGATCTGAATGGTTACGTGCCTTTCCAAATGCAGAGATTGAAATCTAATCACCGATGAGAAGGCATCAGCAGGTAGAGCCTGTGGAAGGTGATTAGGGCCCTTACAGAGGAGGCCCAAAGAGCCCCTTCCACCATGGGGAGACAGGATATGGCACCATCACTGGGCCAGAAAGTGGGACTCAATCTGACCACACCCTGATCTTGGAACTTTCCTGCTTCCAGAACTATAAGAAAGAGATTCTAGTTGTTTATAAGCCACCTATTTTTTGGAATAGCACCTCAAATGGACTAAGACAATAGCTAACATTTATTCTATTGAACTTGTTAGAAAACTTATTTTAGTGCCAGAGGTGTAGCTCAGTGGGAGTGCTAGTCTAGCCTGACAAGTTCCCTAGGTGTAGTGATATTGCCTAGCATGCAAAGTTTCCTTCTAGGAGTTCAGAGTGAGTTATACCATAGAGGAAAAGTCCCTTTACAAGTCAACTTGAGGATTCCCTTGAGTCTTTTCCGAATGTTAAGTTGTGCACTTGTAAACTATGGATTCAGTTGCTAGCAATGAAAACAAAAAATCACAGACACACACAAAAACTATCTTTTCGCAGCTCAATCATCTTTGGTCTACTTCTAAAACAGTTGACAATTAAACTATGTATTCCCTTTGTACACTCACCTCATTTATTTTTTAGTATTCATCTTTAATAAGTGTTATGGAAGAGTTTTTTATGCTTATTACAGTTGTTAACTCGGGAATCTTCCCATTCTCTTGAACAATGAATGTTTTGTCATTTGAGAAGTTTTCACACTAATTTTACATTTAGCCATTTGCACATTATGAACACACAGGGACAATATCTTTGCCAATTTTTTTTTTAATTTTAAAATCTTCTTTTCCTTCTGCAAAATATTTGATGCGATTTAGCAAAACAAAAGTCAAAGCCAAGTTAAAACCATGTGTCACAGTTACTTTCCTCATCGCTTAGACAAAATACTCGACACCCACAAAGCAAAGACAAAAGGTTGATTTTAACTCACAGTCTGTAGAGGTTTCAGCCCATAGTTGGCTGGCTCCAAGGCAGGGCAGCACGGCAGAGGGTAAACGTCCATGGCAGGGCGGACAGAAAGCAGCCGACAGCAGCAGACAGCGGCAGTCAGCAGTAGCAGTGAGCCTCTTCTGTGGCTTTATTCCATTCGGGCCACAAGCCTTTTGGTTGGTGCAACCTATACCCAAGGTGGGGCTGACCCTTTCAGTAACCCCATCACTCACAACTACATTAAGCCAGCGAATTAATCCAGTTATCACACACTCAGAGTCCGTATTGACACAGCCTAGAGGCAGTCACCTCCCAAAAACCACATGTATGAGTGCGTGAGGCTTTGTGGGACATCTAGATACTAGACATAACACCATGTGAGCAAGTGTAGACTTCTACTTCTGGACATAGCAGACACGAGATATACAGTAAGTCCCTGATTTAGGAACATTCAAGTTTTGAACATTCACAGATAGGAACAAACCTCCCATTAGTAACATTTGTAGATGTGAACGAATCTCAGAAGTAGCTCCCATGTCTGCCCAACATTGTCAAGATTGTGCTGCCGTGTGCCTACTGTACAGGGTGATAGTGTACAGTAATACAGTGTTCAGTCACAACCTGGGATGTCCAGAAGCAAGAGGAAAAGCAGTGGCGATGTGGAGAGAACTGCTAGGAAGCACAAAGCAATAACCATGGAAACCAAGTGAAAATAATTGAGAGATCAGACTAAGGCAAAAAGATGGTAGACAGCACTCATTCTTATAACATGAATTGTTCAACCACTGGCAAAATTCTGTAGGGTTACATATGTCACCCAGCGGCCAATGTCTGCTCAAGTCATCCTGAGGGACCAGAAGACTGCTAACTCTGGGTTGCCAGAATGTCTTAAACACAGGATGTTTTGCCAGTCTGAGCAGAGATAGACCTTAAAGGAAAGACAGGGAATATCCCATGGGAACGACCAGATTAATCCTTCAGCCAAAATGCCCCTATCCCTTGTTCGTCTGCCTTGCTACCTAAAGCAAACAGTCTGCTCTTTGTCGATCCTCAGTAAATCTACATGTTTGAGTCAGTTCAGGGTTTCACTCAGAACATGCGAAGCCTCCTGGCCTCTCGACAAAGATATTCTGTCTCCCATGTCTTCATTCATCTCTCTTAATAGGGTTTGCTGGCCCAAACCCGGCACGATTTTAAAAAACAAGGACAAGATCACGGAACATGTGAAGCCTGCTGTACCAGTAAAGTCAGTAAAAATACCCAAAAAGTGTGGCGAAGTGCTAGAGAGATGGAGAGACTTCCCAGTGTGAGGATGCAGGATCAGAGTCAGCATCGAATCCCCCTCAGGCTGATGCTAATTGGAGAAAAAGCTAAAAGCCCGTTTGAAGACTCATTTTGTAGGATTATGGATGACTCTGACTGAGCCAAGTGTTTCATAAGTTAGGGACTTACTATATGTAACTTACTATATGTAACTTACGTTACTTTTTTATGTTGTAACGTTAGAAAAGTGGGAAAATATGTGAAATCGCCTATTTCAGACATTAGACAGAAGCCAGCCCAGGACTATGATAACAGAACGGGGAAGCATGGGCTGGGGCCAGGATTTTATTCCATCAGGCTTTACATGGCACAGAAAGGATTGCAAGAAAAGTGAAGCTGCCTTACTGAGTCCAGGAGTCAGAGGTCAGAGATCAGGAAGGTTGAGAGAGCCAGGGAGATGAGAAAACCAGGAAGCTATATTAAGAGAGCAGGGAGAAAGTTTCAAACATCTGCACAAGGATTCTGTGGAGTCTCTGCTGACTATCAGGTGATGCATACACAAGATAAAACATCAAGGGCCCGGTACCAACAGCTCACACATGGCGTGGAGACACTCACCGCCCAGCCTCAGGGGAGACTTGTTGAACACAAAGGATGTGGCTGAGAACTCCAAATGGACATGAGAGTAATATTTAACTATTTTTAAATCAAAGGTTAATCTAGGACTGTTTTTTAAAAACAAATCTCAAAGTTTCACTCTAATCTGTTGCTTGACAGAAAGAAAAACCAACATGCTTGAAGAAAAAGGAAACCACTTCGTGATAAAATATTTACATCGTGCAGCATCTAGCCAAGAGGCTGGAAACTGGAATGCTTGACCAGGTAAAACTAGTCAGTATAAATAAAACCACAAGTAATAGAGGTAATGAAACTAGCAAACAGGGACTTTAAAACAACTGATGTAAATATACCAAAATTCTAAAGGATTTAAAAGAAAATAAAATCATAAATAGGGGACAGATGTAAGATACAAAATTAACCATGTAGGATTTAGAGAAACAAAAAGTATAAGAGGCAAAAGCGCATTAGATGTAATTAATATCAGATACGACACCATAGAGGAAAAGATCGGTGAATCTGAAGCTATGCTAACACAAATGATCCAAACCAAAAAGGAATAAAAACCAAAATAAAAATACAGTATTTGTTTAAATGATAATACTTTGAATATATTTAGTTAAATAAAATATATAATCATCAATTATCTTTCTCTTTTTATGTTTCACTGCCTCCTGTTAGTATTGCAACATATTTTTATTTGTCACTGATCAAAACACTGATAAAAAGGCAGAGATTGTCAAGCTACACAGGAAAGCCATAATCAATTATAAACTTTCTTCAAGAAAGCACTGTAAGGGGGGGAAGGCAAGGGAATGGGGAAAAAGAAGCAACAAGATGTATCATGTACAGGTACAAATCCCCTATGATGAATGCTATCACTATGTACATCTAAAATGTACCATTAAAATAAAATTTTAATAAAAAGAAACTACTGTAGCTACAAAGACACAAAATATATAGAATTTCACAAGTGATATGAAAAAGAAAAAGTTTTATAGATTAGAATACCTGAATTCAACATTTAAAGATTTGATATTAAGGGCACTGTGGGACAGACAATAATTGAGAAAATGATGAGTAAAGAGAAGAGAGGATCTATTAAAAGAAGCATGTTTATGTGGCTAGATAGCTCACCAAGTTTCCAAAACAGCCAATAGAAAAGTTTTTCAAAATAAGGTGCTGGAACAACTCTATATTCATATTGGGAAAACTGAACCGTAATCTATGAATTAAACAAAAATTAACTTCACATATATTATTATTCTGAACATAAAAATGACCATAAATGTCCTACATGAAAAAAATCATGTATTTATAAATCGAGAGCAAGTAAATATTTCTTAGCCAGACATAAAGCAGTAAGCATTAAATTAAAAACATTAGATTGTCAAAATTAAACACTTCTGTACTCAACAGCTATCCTGATGAAAGTTAATAACAAAATTACAGCCTAGAAGAAAAAAATTCCCACAAAAGGACTTTGAGGGAAGATGGGACGATTCCATAATTACATACTACATTTGTAAGAGTTTATCAAATTGTACAAAATGTAAATACCACACCCCATCATACAAAGAGCAGATTTGTATACTAAAATTTCTCTATGGACTCCTACTTTTTATATTTGAGCTTCATACATGTGGCAAATTGACAAACTCAGTATTTTGAAGAGATTACAGATATTTTAAAAGAAATAGATGTCTAATTTCCAGTATGTTTTATTTAGAAAATAAATTATTTCTATCTGAATTCTCTAGGCAATAAATTCTATAATTCTATATTCATATTTTAATATAATAAAACTATATTAGTCAAGGACTCAAGTTTCCTGATGAGGCAATTGATCACAAAAATTAATTAGCTCAAGCCTGCGTAGTTACAGACCAGCTCCTTCATTTAATTATTTGAAAGCACAAAATTCAGAATGGAAAATGTCTTACATTTCACTCAGAAAAAGTTTCTCATTTTAAAAACCAACTATGGGAGCCACATAAAACTTAAAATTTTGCAGCTAATAAGAAGAGAAGTCATCCCTGAAATCAAGCTCACCTGCAATTGAAGTGAATTTTGTTATTTTTCACAAAGGCAAAATATATTGCAGTGAGGAAATTATTCTACTCAACATATTTATGAAGGTGTTAGGACTAAGCTTGTCAAACACGGACACACCAACCACTGTAAGGACTTAACATACTGTTTGTATTAGTTACTTTTCTCCAGTACGAATTTTTTGTATTACTTACTTTTCTAGAGTCAATGGTTTGTTTGCAAGAGAGCAGATTTAACACAGGACATTTACAAGTTACAGCATTCACACAAACAAGCCAAATGCAGGAAAAGTGCAGAACATCTATGCCCTGGAGACCCGAAAGATCCAGTCAAGGACTGGGAGCCCACGGCACTGTCCCATGTACATCATGTCTGCACTAAAAGGCTAAAGAGTCTATACTGGAGCCAGAGTGTGATGCTCACGGCAGAGATGAAGACCAGAGCTCCCCCAAGTGAATAGCAGCCATCCTCGATGACAGCAAGGCCCTGAGCTCCTTTCACGACGAGAACAGTCGAGTTCTTAAAAAAACTCCATCTATTAAACTAGTAATAAGACATCTATTTGAAAAAGTGTTCCATTTCCTGTTTCTTATACAGCATAGTATTAACATTTCTGAGGAAAAAATCAGTATGTAAAAGACTAATATTCTCTATTAATCAAAAAATGGACAAAATTAGACAGTGGAGGCAGAGATAATTAAACATTCTCTCATATTCACTCATGAACACTCTTCAAACCAATGCCAGGTAGATCCCTTCTAAAAGCTTTGAAGAAAAAATTCCATTTTCCATGGCTGATTCACATGTTACAAGGCAAAATCCTCTGGTTCCAGCCATGGTCTGGACTCATTCTTTCCTAGTTCTTCCTTCTTATATGGGTATACTTATTCCTAGTTTTTTATTCAGTATTTCTTAGCTAAGATACAAACATTAATGAATTCAACTCTAACATACGATTTTGAAATTAAGAAAATATTCATGTCCATAATGTATGATGCTAATAAGCTACCAATTCTTGGTTCAATCTTAATTATACTAGCTATTTTCATGGTTATTTCTGCTTAATGCCTCATCTCTTTTTTATTGAAGGAATCCCTTTCCTTTGTGTTAAACACAATGGATGGAGTAAAATGAGTAATTTTACTTTGCTCGAAAACATAGATAGTCTTTTTGGTAAAGCCTGACTATGACGGACAGATTTCTTCTTTGTGACGAGATGACTTAGTAGTGCGACATTTAATGCCATCGTGATGGAGGCTCAAGTTGATGGCATCTAGCAAGATAACTTTGACACTCTTTTCCTCATGGTTTTATTTTTTTCAAAGATTTTATAAACTTGTACAGTTAGACAAAATGTGGCTTTATTTAAAATGATCTCTTAATTAAGCATCTGTATAATTCAAACAACTATTACAAGATATTTATAATTTTATTACTTGAGGATAGACAGAACATCTAATTAATATTCAATTGTTAGGAAGACCATATATTTTGATGATTACAAGATTAATAACAACTGACATTTTTATTGCACCTGACAGTGTTTACATGCCTCTATCTGAAAAGCCCATTTCTCTTAAAATGTCTTTTCCTTTTTCTCTGGTGTCATCTCGCTTCTGTCTCTACAGCTGCCATCAGATCTCTGTCTTGGAAGTGCTTTGCTATCCCTTTACTTGACAATTTAGCCACGGGAGGAAAAGGCAGAAATAAAAAACTCTTCCCTTCTACTCTTAGCTGAACTGTGACAAGCTGAAAACTTGCAAATATTTTAAGAAAATTTGGGGGATGTATTTTAAGAAATTGCGATCCCTTTGAAGCACATGAAATTCATTTCCAGGGGCACGTTTCCATGCCGTTTCCCCAAAGACATTATTAATAGTGACTCTGCAAGCAAAACTCAGTGATTCTGCTACATGAGACAGATGGTAGCCATCTATTGTGCTTGTTAAGTTGAATGAATTCTCCTCCTGTCTCTGTCCATACATTTGCTTGCCTAGTTCAATTCCTAAATCCTCATTTTAAAAATTAATGAATAAAGACATAAAATTAAAATTTCAATTTAAATTTTCATAATTAACATTGATTAGTTGCTTTGTACTCATGGAAGTAAATTCCACTTATCTTTCAGGAATACACCTTTATTTTTTCCCCATGGAAAACCATTATAAAGGCCTTTTGGTTTTGCTTCTGTTATTCCAGAGATAGAAACTTAAAGCAATCAAAAATATAAAAGTTTTGACTGTGAAAAGCTTTTTTGTATTGTAATTTAGGGACTGATTTTTTAAAAGCCAACTATGGAGTCTTGTTCTTCTTTAGGTAAGGTGTGCTGTGATTCCATATAAACTTAGAGCAGTTGAGCTACAACGTGCAGAAAGAGGTTATTGCAGAGTTTTGGGGTTGGCCACAGATTAGGTTCCTAATAAACAGACTCTGAGATGCAGTTTACTCTTTAGAATCCTTACTCTGGAGTATCTTTGTGATTAACACATGACAATGGGGAAGGAAAGAAAGAACTGTGACGAGCAAGAAGTTGACAACACAATGATCAGTTTAACCCATGGTGACGTCTGAAGATGGTGTATTTTCAAAATTGCCCTAAATTTGACTAAAACATCCAGGGGTTATATGCCTGTTTCAGTAAATCAGTGGATATAGGTTGCCTAGGAAAGGGAAATGATTTTAGCCAAGGTGATTATCTTAAACTAAATCTAGTCTCAGTTTAATGAAAGGACACCAGGAATTGAGAGCTGAAAGCTACGTGCCAACAGCAATATCAACAGCTGAGGAAATAAGTCCATCATTGAAGAGTTATCTAGGTGGCACTTCAGAATTTCTAGCACCTTCTTCCTCTCACACAATTTATTTCACTTCTGCACATACATCCTGGAAGACCAGTTTTTCTGAGAAAAACTTGGCAGTGGTAGGTGAGTAGTACAAATATAGCCTGTTCCTCTTTCTCTTCCCATTTTAGGTATCTGTAATATCACCTAGTGACTCTGCTAGTACCTAATGGCACAACGCTGTCCTATTGGCCTTCTCAGGGCAGGGTGCTGCCAGGAACTGTCCATTTAGTGTCAAAATTGGGCAAGAGAAATCAAAAGGTACCTAGTACATTGCTCTGATTGCAAACATATCTCCTCCTGTCCATATTATGTAGCAGTGTCTCTGGATTTCATTTTATTTCCACTGATTGGTTCAGTATGGATACAGTCATTGTATTAAACATAAAAACAATGGCACCAAAATGCATGCACTTAAATTAGACTATCATAAGTCTGAATTCTCTTCTCATTATTTGCTATCTAGAACTCTAGAGAAGTTACTTAAACTTTCATGCCTTGGTATCATCAATGTAAAATATTGGTAATAACACTTACCTTACAGTTTGTGGAAGGATTAAAGACAATGAAAATGATTTACAAAACACTTTGATGCATGGTAATACACAAGAAATACTAACTACTCTCCTAATAATTACTTTTTATAGGGCTCACTTTGCAAGCATATTTGATAGATAAGAAAAATAAGAATGGAGAGTTAGAAAGTTAAAAATTGCAATCACGATAGCAGTTTATTTAAAGAAAGATTTCAGCTATGTAACAGTGTCTTTGAACACCATTAAAAGACAGATCTCTTTGATTATTGCTGTTTACCTATTTGTTCTGCTTACCAGTTCCTTTTTGCCTCTGGGACAGCCCTCTACAGATTTGCATTCCCTTATATTGCAAACAGATTGGTATAAGGAATCATTTAGTGAGCACCTTAGCAGATGTGCCTCCTTTTGGAATTTACCCTGATCACTAATAAGTGGAAATAATTTGTCACTCCTGGCTCCTTTCGCTTTCATGAAAACCCATACAAATAGTTTTGCAATACATTAAAGTCTATATTTCACTAATTAACACTTAGTTGATAAATTAATAAATAAATATACTTAGTTCATATGTAAATAGTTAATAAATTGATAGGTAGGTAGATATACCTTTGGAAAGATTTACACATACTTTTTTCCAAAATTCTAAACAGCATAGAAGATTGCACTGGTGGCCCTAATCTGTCACCACTCCCTGAACTGATTCCATTTGTCAAGTGACTTTGCTATGGCTTTCAGTGTAGGGGCACTTCTTTCCCACACCAGACATCTTGGATTGGCTCTATGTATGCTCTGCCAATGGAATTTTGGCAGAAATGTCGCAAAAAGAGGCCTGTAAAGTTCCTGGACTTTCTGTATTTCTGCTGTCACCGTGAGAAGTAGCACCCAGCTGTGGCACCTCCCAGGAAAGGGATGAGAGCTGGGAAATCAGACGCAGCCATGCCAGCCTCGGTTGGTTGACTTGGAGCTGACCTTGGACAGTGAGTGAGCTGAGCTGAAACCAATGAACTATCAAAGAGAACCCAACCTGGGTCAGCTGATCCTCATAGCTGTGATCCGCGGCTGATCCACACACTTGTGAAAAATAAGTGGTTGCCACTTTAAACCACTGAATTTTGAGTGATTATTATACAGTTAATTTTCTTCAAACTGGTTAATTTTTCAGAAGAGAAAAAGTTCTTCCCATTTTCTTTAGATGTGTCATCCATTCATAAAATTTGGTTTAATATCTGACATTAGAAGCTATAAGTATGATTAAAATCTGTGAATAGCAAAAATAAAAATAACTCATTTGAACTGAGAGGAAAATGTGTTACTAGGGCAGCGAATAATATATCATGCAGTAAATGAAATCTATGCAGTCAGATTTCCAAATTATATGAAATACAGGAATATATTAGAGCTGTAACTTTAGTCATTTCTGCCTTGTTGAGGATGTGGCAGTATTTAGGAGAAAAATTCATTTTTTTCATGTTCCATACTGTTTCAAAATCTGTTGTTTTCTAAATCTAATCATATGTACCACTTCATAATTTGTATAGATATTCTTTTTTTAAAAAGTAAAATGGGGAAATATATCTCAAAATTTTAGGAGATTTATTATCTCATTGTAAATCTTGATCATGAAACTGTAACATTTATTTTACGAAAATATAAAACTGCAGTACATATGAAAAAGGGAATTTTATTTTCTTCTGGTGGATTCATAATACTGACTTTAGCTCTTCAATATGAAATTAGGTATCAGACATATTCCTTAGAATAATCCAGATAATCATTTGGTACGTACACTAGCAATGTTGATTCAAATTAGCAAGGTGGCTGGGGCGTCATACCTGGAGCTAGCGTAGATAACCCAGAGTTCAACGGAATCTCTCTAGTACGTTTATCAAAGAGCAAACGACATTGGGAAGACAAATTTAGTCTTTGATTTAAATAAGAGATGTGAAAAAAAAAATCTATTATTAAAATGGAGTCAAGTACAGGGAAATAGGAGAAGCAATCAAACAAAAGGAGCAAGAAGTAGAGAGTTCTACATCCGTGGCCAGTTGCCTATTGCCCTGGGGCATCTCAGAGGTGGAAATGGCATCTGATCCTCATGTCTTGTACATGCAAGACACACAGTAAGTACTGGAGTTGATGTGCACTCAGACATGGCTCTGAAGAAAGGAGGGCTTGGTTCAAAATATTATGCACTGTTAAAAGATTCGAGAGACGGCGTCTAATAAAAAAGGAGAAACAGTCAAATGTGTAATGTGTCATGTACTTCCCGTAAAAGGGAGATTTGGATACTGCAGGAGTAGAAGAAATGTTTAGAAAAGAAAAAGCTTCATATTCTCTTCCTTATGCAATGCTTCTGTTCTTCCGCTTTGGTATTAATAGAGCACACACTTGGGGAGCTGAAGAGATTTGCACACACCCCAGAGGAATGGCCTAAGTTGTTCTCTCTTTCTCCGATACAGTTGCACACCCCGAAGCATCTCGCAGTGCTGCATGTTAATGGATTTCCAGATATTCTTCAAGAACTTATCAGAGCAAGGCTGGCAACGAGCTCTGATTACTCTAATCTGAGAGTCTCCAGCGGAAAGCGTAACAATATCAACTTTGGAAAGTTAATGAATCTCTCAAGACCAAGGGAAACTTACGGTCCAACACGGGGAAAATAATAACGATATGTTTTGTGATTTACTTTCCTTGTATTATTACGTTTTTGGAGGTCAGATATTTCAGAGGGGACTTTTTCAAGCAGAAAATTGAAAATCAGGTAGTTTTTTTTTTTTAATTAGAGAAGATCACAACATTTTATGTAAATAGAAGTAATGTTAAGTAACGTGGAAGCAATACTGTAATACAAAATAATTTAACCGTTACTGAATATCAAAAATTACATGAGTCAAAACATTGAAAATGTTTGGATAAACATGAGAACCTAAATTCGTGCTACGGTTTACATGTAAATCAGATTTGCCTCAGTTTTAGTTTTTGCTTTTTTTTTACTGTGCTTTAGGAGTTAAAAATCTGTAACAGTAAAGGAGGTTTAGTTCATACATGTTATCTGCTACCAATAGTCTGAAGATTATTCCATTCGGATAAATTTCCCATTTTATGTGGCTCAATAAAAAACAAATTCCTGATTTCCAGTAGTAAAGCCAAAGAATCTAGTATCCTCGCCTCATCTGAGGAAAAAACATGAGAATTTTTAACTGCATGGAGATTTCACTCCTCCCTGGACTTTCAGAGCAATAGGAATGATGAGAAAACACGGATGGAGCTGAGAAGTTATTCACAGATACGGCATAAACAGGCAGTGGTAGCGGCCCTCACCAAACTCAGCAATTGTGGCGTGGTCAGTTGCCTTCTTGTCCACACTCTTCTTATGCTGTGACTCTGCATTTCTGTTATGTGAAGCAGCAGGACTCCTACATCTGTTCTGAGCTGGCCTTCCAGCCCCTCCCTAGTTTCCCCATAGAGTTTACAAGATACGCGGTATCTACCTTTTAAGTCTTTGTTCAAGAAATCTTTTTGGTGAAGCCTACCTTCACTTTACTGTTTAGTACTGCTGTTAGTACTATGTAGGACCTCTATACACACACACCCCATAATACTAGACCTTCAGTCCTCCCTTATCAGTTATTATTCTCTAACATGAAATATAATCTATTTATTATACTTCTTGTTTCTTATCCTTTCTCTACTTCTGGAATGTAGGCGTCACGAAGGCGGAGTTCATCGGGTTGTTTGCTTCTGAATCCTAACGCCTAAATCAAGACCTAGTATGTAATGAGAGTTGGTGATATTTATAGATGGACCTGTGAATTCGTGAGTGCTTTCTTCTGTGTAAGAAGTGTTCATTAACCATTCCCTTTGGAACATTCTGTCCTTGTTGTCACTGTTACGGACTGAACGTTTGTATTTTTTTCAAAATGCCTGTGTTGGAATTCTAAACTCCCCCAATGCAATAGTATCAGAAGGGAAAGACTATGGGAGTTAATAAGACCCTGAGCGTTGAGACCTCATGGATGCCATTAGTAGTTTTGCAAAAAGGGCCACACACAGCTCTCTTACCTTTTTCCACACATTGAGGATACAAGAAGTTGGCAATGTGCAGCCCAGCAAAGGACCTTCTCCAAAATCTGACCCTGCTGCCACCCTGATCTCAAATTTCCAGCTTTCAAAACCATAAAGAACAAACTTCCATTTATAAGTCACTCGCCTAACATATTTTGTTATAGCAACTTCAGATAACTGAGACAGTCATATTGTAGCTCCTTCTAGACATTTAGTCTTCCAAATTTCAAAAGGGACACTCCAAAAACCCTAATGTGGAGGCACTACCAGTCACTTGCCATCTTAGTACCTTATTTTCATATTTGTTACCACCTCTAGTATTTTTTTATTTGTCTCTTTTGTGTATATATATCGTTAGTCCATCCCTTACTCAATGTTATTTATGTCTAAATCCTCAGGTTCTACAGTAGGGCCCAGCATATATCAAGCGCACACTTACTACATTAAGAAATATCATAGACAGTCCATCTATGCACTAAGTATACAATGAAAGCATCCAATGCAGATCTCTAATCGAGCAAAGCCCCCCAACAGGCGTTTTGCCAATTTAGCCACCAGAAGAACACTAAGCAAGAGGGTAATAGAAGACATTACTAGTTTTAGTGGATTGTAAGCATCACGATTTCTCTAACTTTTTCACAACTTAGCTTTCATACATGTGGCTCAAGCCTATGATTCCAATTGATTGCAAATCTTCAACTATATTACTTTCCAATTTCAAAGCTTCTAGAGCTGTGAGCGGAGAGTAGTTAGTACAGGCCCTGAGGTAGGAGCATTCCTGACTAGCTCGAGAAACACAAAGAACATCGGTATATATAACGAGGGTTGACTCAAGAGACTATAGAGATAGATGAGGCACCTTCTTTTGCACAGTACTCTCTGCTGGCCTTTTTAATTACTCTGAGGCCCAGACATCTAGCCCAGAAATAGAATTTTCCTGAGACTTTTCAAATGTGACCTTGGTAGGAGTTGTTATCCTTTTCTAATACTGATGCTGGGAGACACAGATCTAAGAGTTGCAGGTGACCATGTCATCTTGAAAAACAAAAAATAAAGCATCTGTATCTTGTATATCAGGAGCAGATACACAAAAGAAGAGATAGGCATTTTTAGGGATGTTTCAGTTCTCAATTGAATTCCCAAAAACCCAGCTACAGTCCTGCTCTTCTTAGTTTCTCAAACTCTCAAAATACCCTTCTCTTTCTCTTTAAATGGAGTAGCTTTTCTATCACTCTAAACCAGAGCTCCTCCTTCCCATCTGACAAAAGAACAAAAACTTGCCTGATGGTGGCTTAGAGCCCTTCCCCCTTGACCACACTATGCCTTCCTCAGGTTTTCAAGGCACCTTTAATGCTTCCTAGGCTTCCGCTAAAACTAAATTGAAAATACTGCCCCAGCAAACATGGAAGAAGTGTGTACAGCTCTTAGCAATTCTTTATCATTTCACACTAGTCCCTTGTCCCTGTTTTTATTTCCTTCCTTCATATTTTTTCCCCTTTGATTTATTCTTTTTGCAAATAAGTACATTCTCCAAATGAATGCAACTCAGTTTTTATTTCAACATCTTCATCATCAATCCATAAACTAGAAGGAATCCCTCTCTCCTTTGAGATTTCCAGCACTTGTCCATTGCTATATCTTTGTGTCAGTCAATCCTTGCAAGTACTATTTTTATTTAAATGCTGTCTAGATTAGTCCATGAATATTTCAAATAAAGCAATGGAAAAATAAATTGAACTTAGTGACCACAGTATGTTGCACCTAATATGTACTCCATAAATATTTGACTGACTGATGAAATATTTATAGAGGATTGTCCAAAGGATATGAAATTAACTCATTTAAGCTGTAGTATAACAGAATTTATCTTTATGTGAAGGCAGACTATATCAGAGAATTGCATACTTAGTGAAGATCCGCAGAATTTTTTTTTTTTTTTTTGCTTTCGAGCCTGGAAAAAATTTCAAATTGTTCAAATAACATAAAGGCACGTTTAGAAAAAGGCACTATGCCTTATTTGTGGAGTGGAGACAGTCATGACTTCAAAAAACTAGAAATTATGGTAGAAAGAGAGGCAAGAAAAGAGGAAAAAGGAAATGCCCATTTTTAATATACATCTGTTTCCATTTTTACAATAAACATTTTCTAAAAAGTATAAAAACAGTTCTGGGATTTTTTTTTTCTTTTCCCACATGGGTACTGGTGCACGATTTCCTTTTTATAGTGAGTTACGAGTGAAAATTCTCTCTGCTGTAAGTACCTACAAGTTTAAATGTCAGTTTTATCTTTCCTGGTGGATAGACTTTTTTCCTTTGAAAATAATGAATTATAAAGTAGCAACAATATATTACTGTCTGATCTCTTCATACATACAATCAAATACTTTGAATGACAGTCTTCAAGTTCCTCCATGTCTACAACAGGTGTAATAACTCAATACTGGGGTGAGGCAAAAATTACACGCAGTAATGTAAGTTTCTTTTCTCAGTGCATAGCTCGGAGGAGGAAATTAAAAATTAGAAGCCCTCGTCATTTTGTTCTTATTATAACACTTACGATGATTATAACTTTAACCACTAAAATGCTCAGTATTGTGTTATTTTTCCCGTATGTGTTTTTGTGCACAGCATAGAGAAATTCAAAATCTATTTTGCTTATTGTTTACTACCATCAAAGTTTTACGTGAATAATATTTTTTCAGGTGGTACCAGAAGCTCAGCAAAATGATAAAGCTCTCTCTCAAAGAAATCTTTTATTTAACTATTGTTACTACCTTTTGTTTTTAGTTATTTATTTTTTTTTAAGAGAAGACTTTTTTTTTAGGGGACAATTTATTGAAAAGTGGTGAAAAAGGGGGAAAAGGAGATGACAGATAGCTACTCCATGAGTAGGGAGCATTCCAAAGCGAAATACTTGTGGGCCTTTACTTGTAGCCCCTTTTTATTGAGGTTTTTTCCTTGGGTTGGCCCTCGGAATCTGATTGGCTGTTGGGCTTGTCTGTCACCTCTGCCTCAATTTCCCTCAGCTCTGTGACCTTTGTCTTTTGGCAGAGGGCAAATTTATGGGCGGGTGCCTTAGGGCTAGTTAAAGAGTCAAAAGGGAGAGTTTGCTTTCTGTATGTTAATCAGATTACCTGGGGCCTTCCGGAATTGGCCCCTGCCTTTATCTCTGTTGCAATGTAGCTGTTTTCATGTTTAATGTCTGAGGAGGCCTTTACCCGATCTTTTCCCTACCACGGAGACCCCTGTCCCTACATTCCCCCCTCTGAGCAAAACATCCAACTTCTGTTGGGGAAACAGCAAAGACCGATCTGGCTTCTTGGAGCTGAATAGGCTCGGAGTTGGGGAACAGTGGATAGGAATCTTTTAATGATTGTCATTAGAACATGTATTTCTAATGTTTAATTATAAACCTTGTTCTTTTTCGTGTTCTTTTCTATTTTAATAGAAATTCTATATGTCACATTTCTTTAAGTCATGTCTTATGCTAGTTTGTTCAGCATGAAGAAGACGAAGTGGCGGGTTCTATAAGGACATATGAAGTCAGCAGGGTGGTTTTCATGAGCAAAGGGAAGGAGGAGAAATGAGGATATGTGCACAGTATTATGTTCATCTCGTGCACACTCCGATTAAGAAGATACTATTCTTATACCTCCATCGGCTCGCATCATACCTAAGTCTATCCTGGAGTTGTGACAGAGCCTCCCTGAACACCTGATTCTGGTTTGACTGTATAACGGACACTTATGGTAGCTTAAGCCATCCTGAAGTTTGCTTTTCTTTCTATAGCAGTAGGGCCTTACAATTCCACGATAGCCTCTTCTTTTCATGTAAGCCCTGTGAGGACAGCTCCTGTGCACTGCCATGTTCCCAGCACTTAGAAGACCATCTCACTGAATGTCTATTGAATACATCTGTTTCCTTTTCATGTTGGCGAAAAGTTTTCTACTAAACTGTGGGCTTTACTGGGTGAGGGCTCGGGATCTTGTGACTTTTATATTTAGGATATACGCCCAGCTCCTGAGTTTCTCTACTTCAGCTCTTCTGTCTTTGAAATTTCTTCACGTTCATGATGAACACAGTTCCTTACTGTTTTTTAACATATTTTTGTAAGTAGTTGTAAATGATATTTGATTCAGTACTAGGAAGAATTAAGTAAATCAATATGACTCGTATTTCCGTGTAATTACTGGACAAAGTTAATATATTAATGATCTTTACTAAATGTGTTAGTTTCAATTCCCAAAGTGGGAAAGATATAGAAAATTCCAAGGCACAGGTAGGACCTAAAAGAAGCCTATTCATCAGCCTGGAACAACATTATTTCACAGAGTAATACGTTGAACACAATTATTGAAAATGTTAAATAGTTGTAATAATTTCATGTTTTATTAGTCACTTTCTTTGTAATATCACTGAGGGAATTACTACATACAGTATTCTGCAGATGAATACCAGCAATGGCATAAGTAACAACTGCCTGACATGCATACACATATGTCTATGCACGTATTTGTATGCATATATGATATATAAAACATATATGTATTTTTAAAAGATGGCACATGTGTGTAGAGTTTACCTAAGACTAGGAGAAATTATTTGAAAAAGGATGAATGAAAATTACTGCAAAGTTGCATCGTCATGGTTATTTTTAGGGTGATTTTAGAAACTGGAAACTCTTGAATTCTACTAGTAGATATTTTAATTTGGTAAGTCCGGAGTGAGGCACACAAAATGCATTCCCCTTACAATTCTTATGTTTTTTGTTTGTTTGTTTGTTTGTTTTTGTGGTGCCGGGGATCGAACTCAGGCCCTTGTGCCTGCAAGGCAAGCACTCTAATCACTGAGCTAAATCCCCAGCCCCTCCCCTTACAATTCTTAACTTGCAATAATTTTATAAGCTATTTTCTTAAATTATTCTTAAGTTTTTAAATAATACTCTTAAACTGCTCCAGAAGATTATGGTGAGTTCTCTGATATGTGAAACAAATGCTGTTAAAGCTCAACACACCCTTACAAGTTCAACCTCAATGATTTTTCACATTCTAGATCTATTCTCTAACTTCAAGGTCCAAGGACTTACTGCTAGCCACAAAGTGACCAATACCTTAAAGTTTGCCCCTTATTAGATAAAGGACCTCAGAAGACCAATGTTAATTGTCATTGAGAAATAAAAATGTCATGCATTAGAGAATACTTGTTATTACAAGATATAACAGAAGATGAATAAAAGTGACAGTCCAAGATAAATATGAGATCAAGAAAACACAGATAAATTGAATTTTAATCTTTTAAAACTAATATTGTCAGATGCAGGCATCTCAACATCTATGGTACTTTTGCTAATGGAACTAGAAATATTCAAAGTCTGTTTATTAATGCTTCCCTTTCTCTGAGAAGGGTTTATTTAGACACTGGCAATATTTGCTTTATAATTTTCTTTTTGTTCTTTGCATCTTTATGTGGTAAGCTAGTCCTTGAACTGACACATACTTTCTTCAGATTTCCCAACGTATTCGCTTAAAACACATTGAAGCCACAAGGGCTTGGGAGTTAGTGTGTTCTTTTAATGTGAATTCAATTATCTAAGCTTTGGTCCATTACCTTGAGTTCATAATTTAATTTTCAGAGGAAAACCTGATTTTTCTCTCTCTAAGTCTTTTATAAGAACCTCAAAACAGCATCCAAGTATCAATACTAATGCCAGCAGCAACATCAGGGTGTTTATTAATTTTATCAACTATACACAGGTAGATATGAATATACTAATTTTTATCTTTTTATGTGAACAAGGATTCAGGGAATTATAAAGCAGGTGAATTTATGGAAAGAATGATCTTATCTAAGACTAGGAGGAACTGATTAGTCCACGTGGTCACAAATAAACACATGGACAGTGTAAGATAATAAATTAGCTTGAATTTCAAGGAGTGAGTTGAGTTCATTGTAGAATTTTTTCCCTATCCCTGGAAGATGAACACTAATTATAAAGAGATGGAAGCTACTAATAAGGAAGACTATCAGGACAGAAACGGAGGTATTAGTGAAGGATGCAGGTGTGAGAAAGCATGAAAAGCTGGAAGCTGTATTGTACACAGAGCCTGCTCTCCATGGTTTTACTAAGTTTTAGCCAGATTGCCAGTTAGTCCTTTACGATGTGAAGCCACTAAAGAAGGAACAGAAAGAAAGCACTTTAAGAGGCCTCTTGCTTGGTATGAGTAAACACGTACGGGATAATTGAGAAATTATCATTTGCACCAGATTTGATTGAGTTATAGTAATTTGGGACTTTGTAGTGACAAAATTCTTACCTCTAAGTAAGTGGATATGATCCAACTTAGAATCTGTATATTCCATGCATCAGAAGGTCAGATGAATAAGGTGTGCTACAAGATAGATTTTCTGTCAATAGAACATATGATCCTTTTTTAGCAGTTTCTCTTTTAACCTTATGTACTTAATGATACAATAATGACTAAAATCCATCCCTTCCTGTCTGCTCCTCCTTCTTCCCTTTAAGAATAGAACATACTAAATATAAGATGAGAATGTGACCACCCAGCCACACACTCCATTCTCAGATGTGGCTGCACTTCCTGGTTATCTACATAAAGATGGTTATCCTGGACTTTTTTACTCCTCTTTCTGCTGGCCGAGAAGTGGCAACAACGGAGCAACCCAAACGAGCCCCACAGTGACTGTGATAGAGATGCCCTGTCATCCTTGGTCTGCGCCATTCTCCCTGTGACCCGAAGGACGGATGAATATGTGTCTTATTTAAGACATTGGACTAGCGAAGTAACAACATAATAGAGACTCCATGTAACTAATCTGCTGTTGTGGCCTCATTACATTCACTGTAAATAGGATCACATTTAACTACCATATTTTATTGATATATTTATTTTAATTACTTCCAAAACCTAATGGCCCAAAGTAGCAGTAATTTAGGATCTCTATAAGGGTCTCCAACAACTCACTCCTTGAAACATGTCACATAGTGTTGTGTTTACTCAGCCTATAGGAAACACTTTACTTTCAAATGCCAAACTAAGAGAGATCTATCAGGTTTTATGGTGGACTCCATTAGTATATTTAATTAGCAAACCAGTAGGTTCAGGCTGTTTAAAGAAAAAGAACCACTTTCAGAGCTTTGGTAGGAGTATAAATTCGGCATTTCGTAAGTTCTTTGCTCCATAGATTCTGACTCTTGTAATTTAGTGTATAAATGTACTCATATTGACTATCATCAAGAACATAAACAACTACAAATGCTGGTGAAGACGTGAGGGAAAAGGAACGCTTACGAACTGTTGGTGGGAATGTAAATTAATGCAGCTACTATGGAAATTCCTCAAAACACTAAAAATAGAATTCCATTGAACCCAGCTATACTTTTCCTGGGTATATTCCCAAAAGAATTAAAGACATCATACTACAGTAACACATGAATATCTATGTGTATATGTGTATGGCAGTGCAGTCACAATAGCTACATTCTGGAAACATCCTGGATGCCTGTCAAAAGACGAATGGATAAAGAAAGTGTAATTATATATTCACATATATATTACACAATGGAATTATATATATATATATATATATATATATATATATATCCTAAAGTTATATTTGATGGAATTACATATAGAGGAATATTATTCAGCTATAAGAAGAATGAAATCATTCAATTCATTGGAAAATGGGTGGAACTTGAAACCATAATGCTAAGTGAACTAAGTCAGATACAGAAAATTAAATACTTGACATCTCACTGATCTTCAAGCCTGTCGGTCCACTCTATCTTAAATACTATTTTTATGTCTTGAAGGCACTTCTGTGATTGGCTACTGCTCAGTGTTCTTACTCCTGTTTTGTGGCACCTCAAAAATTGACGTGTCCTGGCTTCAATGTTTCTCTCTTATGATCTTAACATTTTCTTCCAATGATTTTTATCCAGCCATTAGAATCTAAAATCTATCTTTAGACTGTGGTTTATATATTCATAGCTCCAGATTTGATTTAAACAAATATGGTATTTTCCAAATCGTGTTACTTGGATTTGTGGTAGTAATACAAATTTGCCATACTGAAAAATCTTCATTTACTAGGTCTCAAACATGTACTTCCTTTAAACCTGGGCTTCATAAAACTTGTTACCAGTTGTTCAGGCCAAATATCTATGACACATTTGATGCCTTTTTTTCTCTTAATGCTCTTGTTCGCTTTGCTCCCTGTCTTGTTAGATTTTCCAGATCAGATCTCATTTAACCCAGTTTTGTTTTGTTTTTCTTTTCTTAAGACAGGGTCTCGCTGTGTAGTTCCAGCTTGCCTTGAACTCACTATGTACTCCCGGCTGGTCTCCCAAATGCTAGGATTGCAGGCATGCACCACTACGACTAAACACACTTTTCTCCATCTTTGTTTCTACCATCCTAATTCAAATCATCTAAAATGGTACAGTGCCCTACCCTAACCTCAACTTGGACCTAAGATTTTAAAATTAATTGGCAGTTTTTCAAACTCATACAAGAACAGAGCCTGATGCAATGCACTATTTTATACCCATCACTCATGTAAAAAATTATCAAAGTACATCCATGCTTTCCTCAACTATTTTTCCTTTTCTACTTTTTTAAAGTTTTATAGTTTTGATAGTTTTGATAAAATATTGAATCACTACAAATCACGTACTTCTTTCACTCATTAATACTTTTGTATGCATGTATAACAAATAAGATCTTTTTCATTTAGTAATCATGCCATTATCACATTAATCGTAACAATTTCTAAATATCACTTTATGTCCAGTTTATTTTCAAAGTTCTTAGATATTCTGAAATGCATTTTTAGGTTTGATTTATTTGGGTTTTTTAATTAGAATACAAGCAAGTTCAACATACAGCATTTGATTCTACCTATGTATGTATCTCTACAGATCTAGAGATAGTTATAGACAATGCAGATATAGACATAGATGTACATAGAGATTTTTTTTTCAGGGGCTGGTGAGTGAACCTGGGACTTCACACATGCTAGATAAGCAATGTACCATTGAGTTATACTCCTAGCCCTGCATACCTTTTATTTTTTTTTAATTCTACAGCTATTACCCACCTTTTACTAATATCATTGTTTCATTAGATAAGCCAGAATACTGCCTTATAAATTCAAATTATATTGCCTGGTTGCCCCTCAGAGTGCTCTGAGCTTCTGTCTGTAGCTGTTATACTTCTGGAGAGCTAGTAGTTAAGGGGCCAGGTGAAATTCAGATTTCATTTTACAGGCAACAACCTTCAGAGGTGACTATATACCTCCTATCGCCATAAATCATGAAGCCCATTATGTCTTCCATCCCGCAGTGTCCTAGGATGAATCAACTGGGTAAAACGTGTCCCTTTTCTTTCATTATACTAGTTCCCTGTCAGAGTAACAACTCTTTTTTCTCGATGTATTTTCCTGCACCTAATGGTAAAAACGCATAGGCAAGTTAGTCTGATTTCCAACTTTCTCTCTTAAAGTTAATGCCATTTTGCACTCCTACCAGCAAAGGTATGAGAATATCTGTTCTCTTGTATCATTACCAGGGAAACAATGTTGTCAATTATCTGGATTTTTGACTGATATGTGGTAAATAATAACTCAAGAAAAGAATTTTATTTAGTATTTCAAAAACTCTGAAGTGTTGAACATCTTTTCATAATGCTTACGAACTGCTTGTATTTATTTGTGCCTATTCTTATTATGTTTATTGTTGTTGTTTTAAATATATTATATATATACTAAATATACATATAAACATTAAAAACTTTGTCCTTTGGGGCATAAAACAAAATCAGTTTTGCTAGGTTTACAAGTATATTCTAACATTTTTGCCATACAAATGTGTACTTGATTAAACTTTGTTTTCATGACTTTGGGCTTTAAACCGCTGTTTATATTACTTCCAGATTATCAAACGCTTCATCAAGTATTTTTTCTTTTTTTTTTAATTTTAAACCAAGAACATGTATTGGTACATTCTACATACAATGGTCACATTCATTACATTTATTCTGTACCTATACATGATGATCTTGGTTAAGTATTTTTTTCTTTTACATGTATATTTTGTTTCTTACATATGAATGAATATTTGGTTCATTTTTAATTTATTGTGATGTATAGTATGAAGAATGAGTCCAATTCAATTTTTCCATATGGCCTATTATGCAAAAAATATTTATTCAATTTTCTATCTTTCTCTACTAATTTAGAATGATGTGAATATCATGTGCAAAATATTTTATATATATTTGGATTTGTGTCTGGATTTGCTATTTTTTTCCATTGATTTTTTGGTATAATTGTCAGCACTTTGTCTTAATGTTAAAGCTCTGTAGTATATTTTGACATGTAGGCATCAACCTAAGCTTTTTATTTTCAGATTTTTTCTCATAATATTTTTTCTGTCATGAATTTTTATAATCAACTGATCTAACTCAAAGAAATAGATAATTTATGATATTTGTTTTGGAGTTATGTTAAATTTATAAATGCTTGAGGAGAATCGATGCTTTATTACATTTTCTCTTCCTACCTCAGAACATAATATTTTTGTTACTTCAAAGCCACAGTTTTTGAAAGCCATTTGTAGTTTTTAATCATGTTTATTTTTTCTTAGATTATCTACAATTCTTTCTAACCATTTTGTAGATGCATTTTTATGTTTCTTACTGTAAGTGTAATATTGTAGTTCATTGTTTTTTGTTTCTGTATAGGCCATGAAAACAAAGTTCAATCTGCATTTATTTATTAATGTTAATTTAATATTTATTACTTCTCTAAAATTTCTCCCTCAATTTTATTATTTTTCCAGTAATACAATCTTACCATTGCAATTATTTTACCATTTTCTTTTTCTAATATGTTACATTGCATTTCCTGATATTTCAAAGCCAACGTTACATATCAAGGGGAAGAGGTGCTATCCTAACTGTGTTTCTGACTTTAGAAGTCTCCTCTTATGTTTTCTTCTTATTAACACTGGGTTAGGGTTATATTAATTAATATTAAATGATGTTCAAATTTCTCATCAATTTAAATATTAGTGAGTCCGTTTATAATCAAGTATTTTTATTCAATGTTACCAAATACCCGCCACGTAAAAATAACCATATATTTTCACTCAGAATAATCAAAGGGTTTTCGCTCTTAAATTTTTGCTCCAACTCACTTTCCCCATGACATTCTTTTTATTGTTCAGTAAGACTTTATTTGTTAGCATCAGCACAGAGATATTGAGAGAGTAATTTTCTTATATTTCTGTCTGAAATATGCCTGGTTTTTCTTATTTTTTGTATACATTTCATGCAAAGAATTAGTCTTCTATATTTTGGCTGCTCTGGATAGTTTAAGTAGCATTGAGAATTTCTCATCTATAAATTTTGTCTTAGCATATAAACTCACCTGGGCTGGGTGCATTTTGTTAAGTTCTTCCATAATTTTCTCTGCATTTAAAAATATTAAACTCCCTTTAAATTTTTTTCTGTTTGTCCTGTTACATTATATTTTTCCTAAAGCTACAGTTCCATCCAACTTTTCACGTTTATCAGCAAAGTATCCATCAGTCTCTTGACTTTTTATAGATGTTTCTAGTGTTGGTGGCTATGTTGTATCTCTGCTTCATATTATGTGTTTGTGCTTTCGCCCATAATACAACCCTACAGTAATATTACTGACGTCATCACCACCGAAATGATCATCTAGACTGTAAATTTTTTCCTGTGCATGCCCCCCAACCATGTCCTGGATTCCCCTGTACTGTGAATGGGCAAATATTCTATGAGAAAATGTTGGGAAAACTATTGATTTATCTCAGGGATTTTCTTTTTTTTTTAGATTTTTATTAAAATTTATCCAAAATTACACAAACTTACAGGCAATTAGACAAGCTTAGAGACCACTATTAATTCTACCTTTTGCTTATGACAGTGAGCAATGGTAAACGACCACCTACATAGAGCAGTAAGTCACAACTATATAAAATTACTATAGTGCCCAGAGTATGTGTCACTGATTTAAATTTGGGTTATTAGGTTCTTATTTTAAGATATCATTATTCCTCTGGATTACCATTCCCCTCTCCCTTTGCCCTCTTCTTGTTCCCTTAAACCCTTTGTCTATTAGCTTATATCTAACACTTTATCTTTTTGTATCCATTGTTTACTCTTTTCTTTTGTTTTTATTTTACCTCACTAAATGAAGGATACAATGCAGTATTCCAGCTTGTGAGACTGGTTTATTTCACTCAACATTATATTTTCCAGGTCCATCCATTTTCCTGGAAATGACTCTAGTTTGTCATTCTTTATAGCTGAATAGTATTCCATTATGTATAGATACCACATTTTGTTTATCCAGCTATCCATTGATGGGTATACAGGTTGCTTCCAGAATTTAGCTATTACACATTGTGCTGCTATAAACACTGTTGTGCAAGTATCTCTGTAGTATGATGTCTCTAGCTCTTCAGGAAAGATACCTAGTAGGGGAATGGCTGGGTCATATGGGATTTCTACATTCAGACTCTTGAGAAATCTCCATACTGATTTCCCTAATGGTTGTACTAGTTTGCATTCCCACCAACAGTGTAGGAAGGTTCCCTTTTCATCACAGCCCCACCAGCATTTGTTATTGTTTGACTTCCTAATTAATGATTGCCATTCTTTCTGGGGTAAGGTGGAATCTTAGAGTTGTTTTAATTTGCATTTCTCTAATAGCCATAGATATTGAACATTTCTTCATATGTTTATTGGCTATTTTTATTTCTTCTACTGTGACATATCTGTTCATTTCTCTGGCCTGTTTCTTGAGTAGGTCATTGGTTTTAGGTAGTTTAACTTTTTTGAGTTCTTTGTACATCTGTGCAATAAAACCAAAGCAGGTGGCATAGCAATCCTAGACTTCAAGCTATACTACAAAGCAATAGTAATAAAAACGGCTTGGTACTGGAATAAAGATAGACACATAGATCAATGGAACAGAATTGAGGACACAGAAACTTCTCCAGACATATTCAAATATATAATCTTTGACAAAGGATACAAATACATACATTGTAGGAGAGATAGCCTATTTAAGAAATGGTGTTGGGAAAACTGGTTGGCAGTTTGCAGAAGAATGAAACTGGACCCATATTTTTCACCATATCAAAGATCTAAACATCAAGACAGAAACATTAAATCCTCTGGAAGTCAGAATAGTTAAAACACTTGAGGACATAGGAGTAGAAAAGGACTTCCTAAACAGAACCCCAATCGCACAGGAAATAACAACGAGAATCAACAAATGGGACTACATTAGACTAAAGAGTTTCTGTACAGCAAAAGAGTCCCTTAGGAGGGTGAGGAGAAAACCCACAGAACAGGAAAACATCTTTGCTAGCTACTCCTCAGACAGAAGACTAATATCTAGAATATACAAAGATCTCAGGGATTTTCCTTTGTTTATGCCCTCTATTCCATGAAGACTTGGTGACTTCAGTTATCTCTGACATTTTAAAGTAGAAGTTGTTGCACTAGCAATTTTTGTCTGGTGTTTTATCAACATTTGTTCTTCAGCAAAAAGTGCAACTGTCAATCCGAACTTCAGTGTAAGTCCTCTTAGCGTTCTTCAATGGGTTATTTACAAGCACCAGAACAATCGCTACAAATGGAAAGAAATCAGACCACTTTGTTTCCTTTATTAATCTTCCCATGGCTTCCTTGCTTTGCACATAAAGTCCAAGCTCCTCACTATTTCTGAGCGACTTTTCTGTAAATTAACCTGATTATCATCAGGATCCTCTCTCATCTTTCCTTGCCACTCACTTCTTTACTAGTGTCTCTCAGACTTATCTTCCTCAGGGCTTCTACACTTCCTGCTCGAAACCCTTACACACAGAATCTTTTCAGAGTCACCTCTCGCTCGTCAGCCATGCCGTGGCCCGTAGGCGTGAGCTGACCATTCCTCTCCGGTTATTCTTCTGCATACAAACAATTCTTCTTTTCTTTGTAACCATTATAATCTGGATATTCATTTTTGCTTGGTAATCATTTTATTATTCATCTCACCAGAACAGGGAACATAACTGCTTCTTTTTGTCTGCTGTGTTTTTAGTCCTCATGAACTACCTGGAAAGTAAGAGATGCTCGAGAAATATTTGCAAACTGAAAAACAATAATATGCTAACACTACTTTTGGTACAAACAAGAGTGAAATCTACAAAATTCTGGGCTCTTTAAAACAATCATAGCAAGAAATATGCGTTGAAATTAAGAACATATAAAATTTAATCCTAATAGGAAGAATTAGGTTAACTAAAATTTGTGTGAGTTTGGTTAAGGTTCAATCTTTGATGACATTATTATTTTCACATATAAAATGGAGAATGTAATATAGAACACCTAAAATTTCTCTTACATTTTGAAAATATATCATTTATCTTTTGACTTATAAAAATATACTTCTAGATTTTAAAATAAAAACTTATAGTAAAATCATGTTCATTTTTAAAAATCAGTGCATTATTTTTTGAGGGATTTTATTGACTGTTAATTTTACAAGCATTACATTCTCGCTTCATCCCAATTATCATTATTCAACATCTTTAATACCTTTTTCATATATATATATATATATACACATTATTTTATGTAATGAACAATGTTTTAGACAAAAATCGTAAGCAAACTATAAAATTTAGTATGCATGTCATAGAGGAAATGAGAATTATATTAAACTTTCCTAGGTAGTATCTTCTCTGGATATTGAACCGGCTGTGTTTTTCCATGAATAATGGAATACACTAAAATTGATGGCACATTCCTTTTCTTAGAGAAGTTATGAAATGAAAAGACAAATCTAAAAGGAAAAGTTATTAAAAACAACACATCTCTAACAATAAAAAGATGAAGTTTGTCTCTCCACTTACATCTGTCTCTGATGTTAAGAATATTAGATCATATTTTTAAACCGATTGGTAGTTTTGTAAGGTGGCCCATTTTTGATAAGCTCTGGCAATACTGCTATAAATGTAAAAAGATTTATGAATTAATTTTCATATTTAAATTACAAAATCTCCTGGTACTTCTGAAGTTTCAGCTTCATGGTTAAACTGAAGGTTTAATGCAAGATACCTCCTATGTTTTAGAACATAGATTAATGTGAAATGTCTTCATCTATGGGAAAGTACCTAAAACTATCTTGGCAATTAGTTAGACTTCTGGGTGTATTATAAAAGAATAAAAGAGTCCTCACCCTTAGCTTTACAAAAGTGATAAAATTCAAGCTAGTTTCTTCAAATAGCATCATTTACTTATATAATGCACATTTAGATGACTAATAAAATTTTAGTAAATTAAAAATTTTACATATATTTTATAATTTACCCATCAAATTCATTCTCACACTCATACAATTTCAAGAGAATATTAACCAATGTGTATAAGTTGCAAGTGGCATAATAATTAGAAATTTATGCAAAGACTGACACAAATAATTTGTTAGTTAGTAGAAAAACTATTGTTTTACCATGATTATTTCAAGCAAATTAGGAACACAATGTCACTTTTTATATTCAGTGGAATTTGCTTTATTAAATAAAAATAGTTTTATTGTTTCCTAAGATTCAGAAATGGGTATTAAAATCAAATTATAAAAATGTCAGATACAAGTAAAACAAAACAAAACAAAACAAAACAAAAAAAATGAGCATCTTTTGTAGTTCTAACTTTGAGGGGAAGAAAACAATTTCCTTAACATTTGGAATCTATCCTTCCAAACTTACTTTTTTCAGATTGCAGATACAACATTCTTCAGCAGAAATGGAAGGACAATCAGTCATTACTATTTTGAACTAAAATCATACACTGAAAAAGGAGAATTTACTTACCAGAAATACCAGATTTCCTCACACTGCAGTGGGAATGGGAAGTGTCCAGAGGAGTGTTCATCTGTCAGTCGGCAATAATGTTACTGTTGTGGAACCAAAGGAAAATTCTATGTTATGCAAGTTACACAGCACGTGAAGTCAGCCAGTGAGCTCCAATTTTTATATATGCAAATGTAGGTTTTATAACATATTTTTGAAATTTGACTAAGTGTATCAACAAATTATTTGATCTCAGTATATAAATCCATTTTATAGAATATATGTGTAATTTAAGTATGTACATGTTTGTCTAGCCAAAACAAAACAATAGCTTATCTACCTGATTGGTATTACTTGAAAGTACATTTTACAAGTAACTTGGTATTACTTGAAATACATTTTACAAGTAACTTATTTGTAAATACTAAAGAGTTCAACATGGCTTTTAGTTAAATCTTCTAAACTCAAAATGAATGAAAAAAATATTTCCTGCTTTTCAGAAGGCCATATGGAACACTCCCATGTGTTTGTGAATTTTGGAAATGTTGGTAAGGTGGGGAGACAAGGCACACATAAATTCAAACATGTTCTGACACAGGCCTACCCCATGAAATCAAATGCATTTCCCCATTATTGATTTTTAGACTGAAGAAATGCTAAATTGTTAAATATAAATTATGGCATTGGGAACTAGTAAAGGATATAATGCAGAATTTTCATTCTTATTTTGTCCAGCTTGCTATTTTAAATCAGTGAACTTTCCTTGTGGCATCCATTAGAAAATGTATCTCATGGCATCTATTAGATGAAAGGCAAGAGAAACAATTCAATGCATTTAAGCAGTCTTGTAAAATATTATTCACAGTTTCTTGGCTTTTTCTTCAATTATTTGACAAATAGGTCAACAGATTTTTGACTTTTTAAACATTACATTGATGATGCCTGAAATGTCTGTTCTCTTTTCTCCCCCTGCATGTGTGAAAATTCAAACCAGATGAGAATCTATAATCGACCCAGTCTATTTATCTTATTTGTTAAAAAACATTTTAAGCACAAATGATAGAAAGGCTACTAAAATAAAACCACTCTAACAAAAGTATCTTCCTCCCAAAATTAAGGAAAAAATACCTTTATCAAGGGTTAGATTTCTCAACTTCCTTCTCTGCTTTAAGTATCCTGAATTTGATTCCTTTTTTATTTCTACATGTTTGTTTACACATACTTCAGTAATATATAGGTTTTTACCTTTTTAACTCTGTTTACATTATACTTAATTATATTTCTGCAATTCTCTTTCTATTTCAAAATATGGTATTTGTGAGATTTATTCAGATGCTATCAAGGTCATTCATTATCAACATAGTAGTATATCACATGACAAATGTGCCTTGAATTATCTTGGAATTACATCCTGATAATTCCCACATCCTTAATTGAAAACTGAAAATGCTTTTAGTGTGCAAAACATAATGGATAACAAGCTTAGTGATACAGTCCCCTGTAGAGGAACTGTTGTTTACCCCTGTGATTGTGGACCTGAGCTGGAGCCGCTACCCAGAGTCACATGGTTACCTCTGGAAAAGTTCAAAATTCAAAATTTGAAGTGCAGTTTCTACTAAATGCTACATTTTCTACACCATTGTAGGGTTGAAAAAATGGTTTGTCAAACCATCCTAAGATGGGGCTATCTGTATTCATTCACTGATTCTTTGCTCCTACTTACCTACTTATCTAGAGGTCCAGCTTTTTCATTTTAGAAATAGAGTGGTCAGATAGATAAACTAATGTAAATAATTGATGTTTATCATTGAATCCTCCTGGATTGTGGGAATATAGATTTCTTCTTCTGCTTTATCCCAGTACATGAGTTATTTCATTTCTGGGAAATGATCAAAATCACCTGAAGATCATATTGAAAAGAAATGCAGATGATCAGGGCCCACCAGACCTTCCTAATACAGGTCTCACACACAAAATGTACAGATCCTTTTTTATGTGGAGACATTTGAAACCATTATTTATTTTTTTGAAACCATTATTTAAAAAGCAAAAGTACATTTGTTTTACCTTTTCATTAAGTTAAAAACAAAATACAGAAAAGTTCCCATATCTTGTATGCCTGCAATTCATTAAACAAGTATAAATTTTTTATAATGTTGTATGCTTTCAAAAATTGAAAATTATTCTTGCCAGCTACTAATTTTAACAAAATTTTTAAAAAAGAAAAAGAGGGCAACCCACTCGGGTCCCCTCCTGTCTCTCAGGAGCTCTCTTTCTCTCTCTCAATAAATTTCCTACTCTAAGAAAAAGAAAAAGAAAAAGAAAAATAGCCTCAGAGAATAAAAAAATTAAACTGACAAAGAGATAGTAAATAATTAACAACTTGTTCACTTTTGTGCAATTTATTTACAGCTCCTGATTTCATACAAATAAAAACATCCTCATCCTTCTAAAGGCGTAGCATTATGCAATTATTAATGATTTTAGTTCAAAACACAGTAACAAAATAAAAGAATTGATAGCACTGTAGAAATTTTATTTTATAGAAAGAATTGGTCATACAGACACAGAAAATAAATGATAATTAAATGAATGAGCATATAAAATGAACCAAAGTCACTGAAGGTTTAAATAGCTATTGCATGTTAATGGCAATTTGTATCAGTTCTCATTCTCTGATCTTGAAATGACTTCTTCCTGCATAATAACGTAATTGTATTAATTGTGTTCTTAGGACTGGAAGTGAATACAGTACACTATGGATGGATTTGAATCTAGATATGTACATTTTGAACCCGGCGGTCATGTACCTTGAGAAATTATATTAAATGCTCAATGAGCAACAGTATCACTATTGTCCAAGTAAAAGCAAAGTATATAAATTGTTTGGGTTTTTTCTTAGTTAAATCATGATTTTATTGCTTGAGTACACAGGCAAATTTATAGTCTGATCACAATAATTTAGAGATAATTATTGTATGACACCATTTTTGTATATACTACCTTAATTCCTTTAAATGTTACTTCCTCACCTCACTTCACTATCACTTTTGGAGAATATTTTTAATCTTGCTAAAGTCTGAGACTTTTAATGCTGAAAGCTTCACATATGCATATAGTTAATTTTATGTTCTTACAAATAACATGGCAATTTGTTTTGATAGAAATACACTGTAATCATTGCTTAACTTGATATGGAAAATGAAGCTGCCTTATATCATCACAGTGAAGCAATATTACATAAAGCTCTAAGTGACATTAGAAAGCAGCTCATAAAAAGAATGAATAAATAATTGTACGAATATGCATAAATCTTATAAACAATAACAACAAATTATATGCGCAAACCTTTTATACTCCGAACTTACTTCTGCTATCAAATATGTCTCTGCAAGTCCAGATATGTATGTGTGGAGTGTCCCATGACAAAATCGTGTCTAGGGCAGCAGAAGTTCTTTCTCCAGAGGTTATGGGGTTTGGAGTGATTTTTAAAGTGCTTTTTTCCTCAAGTTGCTAAGACCAAGACGTGTTTTCGCTCGCCATTGTTATATAAAAACGTGACCCACAATATATTATCATGGAAAAATACTAGTGTAGAAATTGGAAATAGAATGGAAACAAATTCACAAAGACAAGATGTACTTTATTCAAGTCTCTCTTCTGTGCTCTGAAATTATCTGCTGGATCAATAAATAAATACTGGATCAACTCTGCTTTTATTTTTGAGTTTTCTTATTTTGACAGATTTAGGTCAGCATTCAAGATATTTTCTCATTCCATCTACTTCCATTTTGGAGTAGAAAATATTATTTGAACAGAAAATTCCCTAAGGATTTTCCCCATGTACTGTGTAGACTTGAATATGGTAGAGTGAGGGGCAGGACTGGGCAGTACAAGACCACAAGCATTATTTTTTTCTTAATTTGAGATAACTCAGGCAACAGAGTATAAATGAATAGCACCAAAGTAAGAATAGTCACAGCCCACACTGGCCTTTTTAAAACTGCATTTAAAAAAAAAATTTTATATGGCTCGTGAAAATCTCACAGTGTGACTTTCTGATTCTGGCTCTTGCCACAGGTCATTGGAGGGTTGTGCTCACCGTGGTCATCAGGGGCCTGGGTGGTAGTTAACACTGGCTTGGGCACTGGCATCTCCCCTTGAGGCTTCGCCCAGTAGAAGAGGACAGTGGAGAACTAAGAACTGGGAAATTACACAGAGAAATTCTGTCCTGGTCTTAGGGCCCAGAACTAGTCTTATTCCACACCTGTTCTCAAAGGGATAGAGAATAGTATTTCTACAGATAACCAGGAGTGGAGAAGAAACAGATGTGACTATTGGTTCATCCGATCTTAACTGTTGGCCAAATGTTTAAGTAAAAGAAAATGTTTTGTGCATATGTGTTTGAGATGTTTGTATGAGCATGGTAAGAGGCAGAGCCAGGGGCAGAAAATATTATGTTTATAAAAATAAAAGAGAAGTTTCAGCATATTTTATGTGAGAAACAACTTTATTAGGGTTTTCTGGGGGGAAGATTATGAATATTTTTTTCTTTTTAATTAGTACCTGTGTGTGATATATAGTAATACAGTCAGCTTGGAGGTTTGATACAGATACATACCACATCTTGATCATTTTTACACCCCCCTTCCCCTACCTTTTCTTCTCCCTGCCTCCCCATACTCCTTTCCCATCTCTACAGAGTGTACTTCTCTGTTTCGCTTTTTATTTTGTTCTTTAAATTTTTTAAAATGTGGGTCTCTCATATTAGAGATGCCATGTGATACTTAACCTATTGTGACTGAATTATTTCACTTAGCATTAAGGTCTCAAGATCCAATCGTTTCTCTACAAAGATTCCAGGTTGTCCTTCTTTATAACTACTCAGTCATAAAGAAATTGTATGTAAATACCATATTTTCTTTATCCGTTTGTCTGCTGATGGGCATATAGGCTATCTCCCTGACTTAGCTATTGTGAGTTGTGCAGCTGTAATCATGGGTAAGGGTTTACAACACGTGTGAGTAAAATTCAAGAGGATCCAGAACACATAACTCACAGTCGCCCTGCTCCTCCTGCTCATCGCATCACTGCCAAGTAACAATCACTGTCAGAGTGTGACTGAAGCAATTAACATAGTTTGGAGGTTCAGGCACACACTTTGGATTGTGCCAATTTCTTTGGATTACATGAATTATTCTTTAACTGCCGTTTGGCCATGGATAATAACTTAAAATTTCTGAACTTCAGTTTCTAAAATGCTAAAACAGCATTTGTCTTGGTTACATTTTTGTTGCTGGGAAAAATACCTGACACCTACAAGTTAAAGGAAAAAAGGTTTATTGGAGCTTAGTTTGTAGAGGTTTCAGTCCATAGTCAGCTGGCTCCAGGGCGGGGCAGCATGGCAGAGGGCCGTAGCGGAGGAGAAATAGTCCATGGCATGGCGGGCAGCAAGGGAGCAGCCTTCCTTCTGCTTTCCATTTTATTCTATCTGGGCTACAAGCCTATGGGGTGGTGCCACCCATGCTCAAGAGGGGTCTTCCCTCTGCAGTAAGCCCATAACCAATAACCAGAGCAATGCCAAACCAGTCAGGGGACTAATCCAGTATTACACACCCATGATCCAGTCATTCCCATAAGCACCCCCTACAAGCAGATGAGGTTTTGGCAGGGCCATCTAGACACCACCCATAACAGGGTCAGAGAGCCTCTTCCAGGAGTTGTTCTGAGAATTAGAGCTTATATTTAAAAAAAAAGGAGAACATAAGGAATGATACATAGAGAATGAAAGTACTGTTATTAATGTTTTATTGCTGTCAGTATGTAACATGGTTTTAACTACTGCTATTTTAGTGATTGGGTTTATAATTCAGACAAGAAAATTATTTATTTTACGGAAACTATAATATAAACTACTCAGTAATCAGACAACAATGTCTCTGATAGCCTATATTAGATGAAGTTGCTTTTCTATTTGCAATGTGATTTAAAGTTGCTAAATGGGTCAAATTACTTCTTGAATCATGAAGGTTCATGGTATCTCAAAGTTGGCTGGTATAAAAATATTTTTTAATTGGTCATACACATGAAACCTTCCATAAAGCTGCCAGACAGCTTCTGTCGAGGCACGTCAGACAAAACCTCCCTGCTAAAAATTCCTATCCACTGTTCCCCAACTAGGACCCCATTCAGCTCGAAGAAGCCTGATTGGTCATCGCCCAGTTCCCCAACAGAAGTTGGATATTTTTCTCAGAGGGGGGAATGTAGGGACAGGGGTCCCCAAAGGTAGGGAAATGATAGGGTAAAGGCCTCATCAGTCATTAAACGTAAAAGCAGCTACATTCCAACAGTTAAGGAGATAAAGGCAAAGAGACTAATTCCGGAAGGCCCCAGGTAATCTGATTAACATACAGAAAATAGACTCCCTTTGGACTCTTACATCTGCATTAACTACCCCTAAGGCACTGGCCCATAAGTTTGCCCTCTGCCAAAAGACAAAGGTCACAGGCCTGAGGGAAATCAAGGCAGAGGTGACAGACAAGCCCAAGAGCCAATCAGATTCCCAGGGCCGACCCAAGGGGAAAACCTCAATAAAAAGGGGCTACAATGAAAGGCCCATGAGTATTTCGCTTTCGAATGCTCCCTACTCATCAAGTAGCTATCTATTATCTCTTTTTCCCCCTTTTCACCACTTTTAAATAAATTGTCCTATAAATAAATTGTCTTCTCTTAAAAATATATATATATTTTATTATCCCCTTTCTACTACTTTCATTACTAAAACAACTCACTATTTGCAGTCTTCCTTTTCAATAAAACAATCATATTGACACTAAGATCTCCTTTTTTGTGTGGTTCTTTTTTTTTTTTTAACTTTTATTAGTACATGTTTGCAGTACATAAGAATTACATTCCCTGTAGGGAGTTGATACATGTACATAAGACATTTCAATTATGTTTCCCCTCTTCTCCACCTCCCCCTTTTATCTGTTCAGCTTCAAATTCATTTGTTTTTCTTATAAGAACTGATATAGTTAATTATCATATATACATAACGAAAATCAGACTAATAGGCCAAAGAATATAAAAAACATGTAAGTCGATTATACTAAATCAAGGTATGCTTTTAGATTTAGCATCTGCACTGGATTATAATACCTTCTCCCTCTCTTTTTCTTTCTCTCTCTCATTCTCTCTTCCTATTATCTGTCTTTTACTTCATACTTCATATCTACTAAATTTTTCATATGAGAGAAAACACATGATATTTGACCTTGTGCATCTGCATTACTTCACTTAACATTACGGTCTTAACATTTTGTATCTGTTTTCCTACAAATGACTCAAGGTTGTCCTTCTTTATGGCACAGTAGTACTCCATTGTCTACAAATACCACATTTTCTTTACCCATTCATCTCCTGATGGACTTATCAGCTCTTTCCAAGATTTAGCTATTATGAATTGCACTGCCTATGAACAAGGGTATGCACACATCACTGTGATATAATGTGTTTAGCTTTCAGGGAAAGATATCTAGAAGGTGAATAGTGGGGTTAAATGGAATTTCTATTTTTAGTTTTTTGAGGACTCTGCATACTGATTTCATGTTAGTTGTACCAATTAACACTTCCACCAAGAATGGAGAAGGTTTTCTTTCTCCCTGTAGCCTTAGTGACATTTGTCATTGACTGATTTCTTGATGGCAGCCATTCTTTCTGGAGTGAAATGGACTCTCAGTGTTGTTTCAATTCCCATTCTTTCAATGGCCAGTAATGTTGAAATTGTTTTCATGTATTTATGGGCCATTTGTATTTAAGAAGTGCTGTTGAGAAGTGTCTATTCATTTCAGATGGCCACTTTTGGTTGGGTCTTTAAATTTGGGGGAGTCTATTTTTTTTTAGTAATTTATTTATTCTAGAGGTCCCTTCATCTGAGGAGTAGCTGGAAAAATATTTTTCAATCATATGGGCTGTCTCTTCACTTTACTGGTGGTTTCCTTTACTGTGTAGAAGCTTTTTAACAACAAATTAAAAAGCTTTGCCCAGATTTCCTTTTTAAAACTTGCATTTGCCTCGAGACTCAGCACAGTACTGAAGAAAGTGTAAATAGTCAAAGTAATTATCTCCAAGTTCATAAGTAGGACTAGGATACTAATTGGTAGCTAGATTTGTAATATAAATAACCATATGTTGCCTTTAATGTAAAAGCTTATTAAAGGGTAAGTTACTAGGGAGCTATTCCTGCCTCCAGTGTAAATAAATTAATATGTAAAGTACACATTAATGATCAGTATTATAATATTCAGTAGGAAGACCTACAGAGCACGTAAGAAAAACAGGCGTGTCTAGGGCTCTCTAGAATAAATGTACCACCTATCTGCTTTAAATACTTTCCTAAACTGTACTTCGGTTATCAGCTTGAAGTTATTATAGGTGTATTTTCTTTTGGAAGGGTGAAATTGCTTCTATAGGCTGTGTTAAATGTTATTAATTTTAAGAGTAAAAGTTCTAATACATTTTTGTTTATGAAATATAATTGAGTCATAAATTACATTTGTACAAAATTCGTGTAAGAAATAATTTTTGACAATTCTGTAGTTGAATTATAATGCTACGTTATTCTGGATTAGAAATAACTAAGAAGAGTATCATAGTCATATCTCTTGGACAAGAGAAAATAATTTATTCTAATGTATAATGTATTTGTACTACTTAATTTGGGAAACTTAACTGAAGTCTTTGTCTTGTGAAGTGCAAAATATTCAATTGGTTCCCGAAATGGCTAACTACATTTAACAAGCAGGAATTTGTCACATTTCTCTGGTACGGGGGATTCTATTTTGTATGCCCCTTTACCAATGTCCCATGTTTTCACTTAAAGTATCATTACCTCAGTAAAACTTGCTAAGGACATTAGCATTCTGATAGCCAAAAATTCTTGCCCATAGTTGCTTAAAGGGTAGATTTTTCATACAGCAATTCATAAATATTTGATGAATATTTGATATGTGTTACTCTTAAGAGGATTCACAGAATCATAGCACTGAAAGAAAATACAGCGCTCACTACTTTAGGAGTTCCATTTGTAAAAAGAGAAAAATAATTTCCCAAGTCATTAACTGTTTGCTCAAGGTCAGAAAGCACAAGAGCAGAGCTTGAACTTGAACGAATTGTTTTGATTGCCAGTTTGGATATCTTCCTGTATAACTTCATGGCACCTCCTTCCGTAACTTTAAATGATGTGGTTAAGTGAAAAAAAAAAAAAAAAAAAAAAAAGCAACGGTACCTTAAGTCCATTTTCAGGGAGATTGAGTGCAATCCAAACAGGTGGGAAGTAGTCAAATGTTTCAGCCCTTTCTTGCTATCAACATCTTCTCCTCAGTAGAATGATGGAGAATCCAGATCACAGGGTGGGAGGCTATTGTCTATATTACTAGTTCCCTTTTCTCCACTTTAGATTAGCCAACAGCAAGCAGTTAGTTTCCGCTTTTAAAGCTCTCCTTGCAGAAGGAGAAATAAGGTTTGGGGAGAAATTAAATGAAAATAAGGAGGAAAAATACTTGTCCTTGTGGACCTCTAAATGGAATGAGAAGTCTTGGTAAAGTGAACAACTCCTTTCCACAGGTCTGAGGGTGGTCCTTGTGACTAGTCTTACACAGGACCCTGGCTTTACTCAGAGCATAGCAGGGCAACTGTAAAAGGAGAATAGCAAAATCTGGAAAGAGATTTGTTTCAAAACTTTTTCTAATTAAAGTTAGAGAAAAAATAAATTTCGTAAATTATCTCCTTCCTAAAATATGTTGAACAAATATCAAGAAACATTTAAGTTGTAAGTAATAACAATGTGAAAATAAATCCCAGTGAAGTAATTATCCTTTAAAATCTGCACTACCTGAAGAGTTGAAATTAATTTTGACTAAATCATTATCTTTTTTTATGGCAGGCAGATGTTGGGGTTATGGCATTAGTGAACTTTGGGTTCTTTTCATTCACAGATTAGGATCTGCTTTTTAATAAATGGAGAAGCTAAGGTCTAACCCTTCTGGCAGCAGATTGGCTTTCTAATTATCTTAGTAATAGCTCTAAATTATTATTCAGTGTAGGTCTGCTTCCCACTGTTAGCGGGTCATGATATCCCTCAGGATCCATACTTTTTTTCCTGTTTTAGTAAATGACTTGCCACCTACAGATAATTCAAGTTCATTGTCTAGCATTTTAAAATAATATTGTTAGGTTCAGAAAGATATTGTTATGTTATAAAAGGTCTGAAATTGAACAGGGAGAGAGATCAGCTGATTCTTTTGTAAGATTCATTGTCCCTCCTGTTTTAAACCAACACTGATAATTTTGTGTCATGGCACATCATGTTTTCTTTCTGATTTTACTTTCACTCTGATGTATGCAATGTCTCCATTGGTTAAACTTTTACTTCTTATAATGCTGAAAGCATATAAAAGAGTTTCAGTAAGGAGGCGCCACATTTGAGAGGCTAGCAGAGTGAACCACACTTGCATGTCGTCTTTGACAGAGACTAGCTTTTTCATTCCAGTTGGAATTGCCCTCTTGTAGCCTCAGTTTACTCAGCTTTAAATGGGAGCAAAAATATTTTATCTTCTTGAAGTATCAAGAGGCTTTAAGAAGTTACCACTTTGACCTGCTACAGTATTTCTAATTTTCTGAGATTGCTTTGGGGAAACAATCCATGATTTTAACAAAGATACATAAATATGCTAGTTAGAAAAAATTAGACTAACAGAAAGAGAGAGAATCTAAATATTTATAACTCTGGAAATTTTTGAATAATAATGACACTACTGCAAAATGGAATAATAGGAAGAAGCAAAGAATAATATTTTAAAATATTTAACAAGATGTAAAGCTTAATATAAAGAACAATGATAAAATGTGGGAAATAATATAAAATTTTAAAGCATATAGCAGATTCAATTATTTTAAAAATATACTACATAAACATACGCATGTATATATGTCACTGGGTAGTATGAAAGTTCTAACAATTAACATGAAATTTCTTTGCTTAGGAAAAAAACAATGTCTCTCCATTTTCTGTAGTTTCATTTTCCGTGCCTTCCATGATAACACCCAAAAATATTGAATTAAAAATTTCAGAAATGACCAGGTGTTCTTCATTTCAAATTGCACACCATTCTGAGTAGTGAGGTGAAACTGGTGCCATCCCACTCTGTCTCACTCCATTCTGCCTGAGACGTGACTCGTCCCTCTTTCAGCCTGTTCACCCTGTTTAGGCTATCTGTCCACTGTCACCTGGTGGCCCTCTCGGTTATCTGATCTGCAGTCAGCTATCACGGTGCAGGGGTTCAAGTAGCCTTGATTTTACAAGAGTAGTGACGCTGGCAATTCAAATATGCCAAAGAGGAACCCGGAAGTGTTTCGTTTAAGGATAAAGGTGAAAGTTATCACTTTAGGAAAAGAAAAAATTGTATTCTGAGGTCGTTAATGTTAGGTGAATCCACCCCAGATGCCCAAGATGGCTGTCGCTAGTTTCTCAAAGACAGCCCTCTTCCCGCCTGGAGTCCTCAATTAGGTCTGTCGCCCCACCCAACCCAGGGGCGTTATGCACCACCCAATCACCCCACATAAGGGAAAGGACCAATCCTAGACGCACACTTTCAAGCCTCCAAAGCCACAAAAGAGGAAGTGGCTAAGAGATAAAAGGCCACTATCCGAGTCAATCGGGGCCACACTCACTGGAATGAGGCTGAAGAGCTGTAACACTGCAATAAAACTTTCCCCCACAGCGAGCATCGTCAGCCTGTTCCCTTCTCCCTTCCTCTGTATATTTTACACTGAGCCGTAACACTGAGCTCTAACACTGAGCTGTAACAGACCTGGCCTGCTGAGTCGATTGCGTCTGCCCCGGTGGCTAACCTGGGCGGCCAACCTAACAGTTAAAATCAACAGTAAGAACAAATATTTTATCCATGAAATTATGAAAACAGAAAAACAGATTCTTTGCTGGTTTTCTCTTGCACCTTGGACCGCAAAAGCCGCAGTTCCGATGTATAATGAAGGCTTATGTAAGATGGAAGAGGCATTAAATTGTAGTGTCTAGGACTTCTGTGGTTTCAAGCATACACTCTACTTCTTGGAACACATTTCTTGCGGTTAAGCCAGGGGACACTATGAAACTAGATGGATTAATAAAAGATTTCTCCCTCAAAATGTGAAGTGCTTACGCCAAACCAATGATTCTTCAGAAAAACACCTAGAAAAATAATAATAATGCCAAAATATTTCTTAATATTGGATATACTAAAAAAGGAGAAATCAAATAATAGAGAAGCTTGGATCCAAATTTTAAGCATGAAAATTATATTAGGAATGAAATCATAAGTATAATATCAGAAATCAGCACAATAAAATAAAAACAAATGGATAGTAGGAAAAAAATCAATTAGTCAAGAGTTAATTCCTGAAAAGAGATAATAAAAGTTAATAAAACCCAACTAGAATTATTACAAAAAAATTAAAGGGTGTGTAAAGAAATAATATCAGGAATGAAAATTATTGCTGTAGTTTCTACAGATATTAAATGTCTTATAATTTAAAAACCTTATGTAATATATTTTGAAATTTAGATAAAATGAACAAGGTCCTTGAAAAACACATTTTATCACAACTGACACAAGAAGTAGAAAATATTTTAGTTTTACATCTAATAAAGGAAAAAAATCCCTAAATTATAGGCAGAAATAATGGCATGATCTTTTCAGGAAGATGTATACAAGCCCAGGTGGCATTACTCAAGATTCATAACAAATATGTAAGTAATAACATCAAATCTCACGCAAATTCTTGCAAAGAAAGAATAAGTTGATGTCTTCAGTCCAATCTATTTTATGAGGTCAGCATCCAACCTTAGTAGCATCAAACCTAATAAAGACTTCAGCAAAAATATAACTTTCTGACAATTTTCTTTCATTAGCACCATAGTAGCAAGTTGAACATTAGTAAGTGAAATCCAGCAATATCTGGGGAAAGTAATAAACCAGGACTACTGCTATTTTTCAGATATACAGAATGGTTCAACATTAAAAGTCAAATATTGAGGACATTGAGCACTTTGGAGATTGAAAATGAGACAAAGATGTTCACTATTAGCTCTTCTTTTCAAAATTACAGAGAGCCTACCAGTGAGACAATAAAACAGGAAACATAAAATCATGATTATAAATAAGGATTAGAACTCAGGTCATTTGTAGATAATATGTTTCTATAGATTGAGAAAGAAAAGAATGAAACACCGACTGTTGAAATTGAGGTTAAACAAGAAATTAGATGGAAGGTCTGTAATCAAAAACTAATTTTACTTACATATGTCTTAAAATAAATAGAAAATAAAATTGTAAAATTAATCTTAAGATGTTCTGAAATTATAAAGTCTCAGTGTCTAAGACATCTATCCTAAAAATAGTAGAAATTATTACTAGAAAGTAAAAAGAGTGAAATAAGTATATCATATTCTTAAATTGGAAGACTCAGTATTATAAGGCATCATTTTTTTCCAAAATTAAACGACAGATTAATCAAAATCTCAGCAGTTTCATGAAGAAAGTCGATGTGCTAAAAAAAGATATGAAAATGGAAATACCCAAATTAATATTAATGAAAAACAAACAAAGCTGGAAGATAATTACTGTTAGACAATAGGCTTTATTAGAAAGTTAGATAGTAAGGCAGTGCGGTACTGTGACAAATAGTGGCCTATAGAATTGATTAGCAAGTCCAGAAACAAATTTACACATTCACAGTTGGTTTAGCTGTGACCAATGGGACACTGCAGTGCATTAGGAAAGGATGTGTGTTTTCATAAGCAAGACAGAGTCAACTGGAGAAAATACACATGAATCATATCTCTCACACCACACATAAAAAGCAATTCCAGTTTGATTATTGGTCTGTGATAAGTAAAAATAATAAAATTTTAATTGCCCTGGAAAAAAGCACCATTTTCTTAAATACAAAAGTACTAACCAACTGGAATGTAGTAAACAGGACTATATGAAAATTAAGAATGCTTATTCATTAAAAGATTGTTAATAGTGCAAAAGTTTATAGCATATGTAATATGTACATCTGACAAAGGACTTCAGTCCACAAAATTTCTAAAATTTAAGAACAATGAGGTAAATGCATAAATGACAGTATCGTAAGGGATTTTTTTAAAAGAAAGTACTAAAATGGCTAATAAACCCGTAAATCATTTCATACTCATTAGTCATGATGGAAAGTTAAATTAAAAACAAAATGAGGGATTGGGGATTTAGCTCAGTGGTAGAGCACTTGCCTAGCAAGTACAAGGCTATGAGTTCAATCCCCAGCACCACTGCCCAAAAATGAAGGACCATGACAAATTGGACTGAATGAATAAAGTTAAAAGTTTGACAAATATTGGTGTATGCGGCACATCGAGCTTTCATTTATAGCTAGTGTTGGTAAATACTGATATAATCATTCTAGAAACCTGAGTGGAATTTCAGACTTTCCCCAAATCTGAACATACATATCCAGGACTGGACAGTTCCACTCAAATAGAAACTTAACAGAAATGTATACACATGCTCGCCAAAATACATGAAGCACTATTCATAACAGACAAAACTAGAAACGACCTGGATGTTCATCAAAAGTAAAATGGAAGAGAAAAATATGTGCCATATTTATTTATTACCATCTAACAATTAGAGTGAACTATAAGTACCCCCAAAACACATTAACTTTGAGTGAAAGATTAAGATCCGGAATAGTACAAATTTGTGACACACTTCTATATAAATTAAACCCAGTCAAAACGAATTCGTAGTGTTCTAAGTCAGGGACTGGTTATATCTAGGAAAGGAGAGTGAGTCAGGGATGCGGGATGTATGTCAATGTTATTTTTCTTAGTCTCAGAGGTAGTTATAGGGGTGTGTTCACATTGTGAAATCCATAGCGCTCAATACTTCCAATCTGCACTTCAGTAAAATACTCATCTTTCAAATGATAAGAAAATATGCTTATCTTGCAGTTTTATTAGAAGGATTAAATGAGACCATTATGAAAAAGATTCTTAGAGTCTGTAACAATGTGACTACATGACTATTGTTGCAGAGGAAATGTGATTACTCAGCCATGAGTAATAGCTTTGTGACTGTGAGGGGTTATAATATAAATCCTGACCCAGTAAGATATTGCCTTGTACTTCCCTGACCTCTTTTCAAACTTTCTTTTTTGGCTGTGTTTCGAGAGCAGCTTCATTCTCACTAAAACTATGTCCCTAGCTTTGTGTCTGCCAAGAAAGTCTTTTGATCGTTGCCCACAAGTTCACTTTCAGAAGAAGGTAACTGCTTTCTCAGTATAGCTTTGGGAGGGAAAATGAGCTCAGTGTGTCTGTGATGCTCAGGATCACTACCTACTCCAGTTCTCCGCTTTCTCCACGTTCTAAGGACAAATAAATTTCTGAGATGACACATAATACAAGATTTGCCTGGAAATATGTGGAAAAGCATACAATTAGTAAAACCTGAAGAATGTTCTTTAAATCTTTCTTTACAAAGAACTATAACAGGTTAGATAGAATAAAAACAGTGGAAATAGAACGCAGTCAATCAAATTCTAGCTTTACCAGTTCCCAGATGTATACACTAAATAAGTTTTGTTTTTTAACTTTCTTATATACCTCTTCAATAAAATGAAGGTAATAATATATGTTTGTTACATTAAATAAGTATAAAGTACCTATAAAGTGCTTGAAAAGTAAGTGGAATAGAGCAAGCATTCAAGAATTGTTACCTAACAAATCTGTGGGGTTACGGTCCCCGTTCTTCTTGAGACTGAGTCATCCTTAAGTTGTTTTTCGATAATCGCCATGCTTATCTCTCTTAAATTTGTAAGGGAAGCAGCATGAAGGAATAGTATATGTAGGCAACCTTGAAATTCTCTTTTACTCACATTCCACTTGCTTGAAGCCAATCATGTGAACTCACACAAGTGAAAGGAAGTGTATGAAATGTAGTCTAACCAAGTGTTCAGGAAGTAAGGAAAAATGAGTTGGAGAAAATGTAGTTGTTTCTACTCTGCCTCTGTTGTTTCATGCCCTCTGCCTAACAAACAGTAATTGTTCTCCACAAACAATAATGGGTCTTTGGTAACTCAGATATGAAAAGTCCACATAGCCAAAAATAAGCACTATATATTAGAGCCAGGTGAAAATCTAGGTTCTCTTTACATTGGTAGGGAGGGGTAGAATGGCAGAAGAAAAAATCTGTGTGTTGGAATATGTGGGAGATAGAACAATGAGATATCTTTTACACTTGGGGGTCACTAACAGATATCTAAAATTGAAGAATTCAAGAGATGCCTATATATCACTTAGAAAATAAAAGATAGATAACAGAAAGGAGCGAAATAATCTTTTGCAAATGCAAAGGAGACTGAGAGACAGGGGAGAAGGTGATGCAAAAAGGATTAATATGTATGACACACACATACTCACCTCCCATGAAGAATGTGATCATCGTATACTACAAACACATACCAATAAAAAATGAAAATCGAGAGAAAAAAACAAATAAAAGTAAAAATCAGGAGGAACCACTAGAAAAAGTTAAAAAAAAATTGTCTCAGTATAGTGAGAATCCAGAATAGAGGATAGGTCAGGCTTCTTCTGTTTTACGTTGTAAAAGTCCCCATCTTATTTGACAACTGATCTTGTCCATACACTATTTTGACTAAAAAATAAATAGAATGTATGGAAGCAATTACATTAGTAAACCATTAGAAGTCATCAGACTGACACATCAATCAGTAGGAAAGCTGGGGACAGACGGAAAATAAAGCTTAAATTCTGATGACTGTGACAGAGAGAAGGAGGAAATGTAGTATAAGAGGTGTGAATAGCCGGGCGCGGTGACGCACACCTGTAATTCCAGCACTCAGGAGGCTGAGGCAGAAGAATTGCCGTGAGTTCACGGCCAGCCTGAGCTACATAGTGAGTTCAACACTGGTCTGCACTACATGGTGAGACCCTGTCTCAAAAAAATAAAAGAGGGGGTGCACACATGGTGAGAAATGACTGAGGCCAGAGGGAGAAATTTTTTTCTTTATGGTATGACCTCGTTATTTAAGATGAAAAACTTTGTGGATATGATGCATTCCTGTTATACGTCTTTGTGGTATGATTACAAGTGTGATGGTTAACTCCAGGTATCAACTTGCCGGTATTAAAAGTTACCTGGACGGCAAGTACTAAGGTGACATAAGTTTGGTCTAAACAGCCACTATAATTAGGTGATAGAGTTTGACCACATGTAGCATCCATCCACAGTGAATCATACCCCAGCCTGAAGTATAAGTAAACTGCAATCCAACATAAGAATTATTCCTTTTAAGCAAGAGCCTGAATCTGGGTCAGTCATAGCACTTGAGCTTCAGCCAATTACATGTTACCAACTGCCGAGACTACCCTGTACAGAGTAAATGTCAACTACAGGCAATCAGTCAGTTGGTCTGTGTCACTTCTTTTTGTCTGGCTATGAATGTAACTTCCGGTGGGGTGGGGCATTCTGAACTACTTTGGTCTGGAGTGCTGACATTCTAGCACTACTTATAGGGGTGTCTTTAAGAGTTCCTGAAGGAAATTGGCTAGCATGTCCATGGATTGAATGGGAATGGTTTTAACTCGGTCTGAGTGTGCACCATCCCTTTGGTTGAGGAGGCAGATAGCACAAAATGGCAGAGGAAAGGCAAACTTATTGGCTGTTCTGCTAGCAGTCAAGGATGGGAATGTTCACTGGAGATTGTGACAGCCTGAAGAAAAGAGGCAGAGCTGTGGGAATGTCGGACATGCCTGTACTGTCACAGCACCAGGTACAAGGTTATACCATTTACTTCTCCGATTGTGAGGTTTTTGGTGTCAGACAAGCCACACCAGTGGTATGGCTGAACACCTTGCACACCACTTGCCTGGCAGTGTACATTTCAGGTTTCTTAAATATCTCAGTCAGTTTCCCTAATAAACCTCCTTGCATATATCTATCTTGACATATATCCTAGTGTGGACTCTCTGGAGAACCCTGACTAATATACACAAAACCAGTAGAGAATTCAAATTCTCTCACCTATTTTGACAACTGAAATTCTGTACAGAATTACTATAGTGGTTATTATTTTGTTGATTTTTGTGAATTGGCTTAGGTTGCAGAATTTGTAGCTGGCACTTCTCAATCTTGGCTATTTTTAGAACATTGATCTCACCAATAGAGAAATTAGAGAAAATCAATTTCTCTAAATTTGCTGCTTTTATAATTGGGGAGAGAATACCTACTAAATGAACATTTCCTCAGAAGGGTTATATAATATATGTTTAAAATAGCTACCTGAAGAAAAGGAAAATATTAAAAATTTTTAAGGAGAGCAAGCTTGGACTTTAAGAAACCAAATAATATTGCCAAAGCCTTAGTTCCTAGACTAGTCGATGCCTAGAGTCATCTAATGAAGTCAGGCATTGCAGCAGTTAGCAAGGATCAAATAATTAAAGGGTCATGAGATGCCATGGAGCATTTAAACATGAAGCTTAAATAAAAACAAAGGGTACAATACAGCCAGAGACAGAGCCTCAGGCAAATCTGAGGCAACTTGGCCTAACTCGCAGGGTCTTCTCTCCATCACAGAGAATAAACTTTATCTCCAAATTTCAGCTACACAGAGCAATGGCCTTGGCCTCAAGACCCATGTGCACTAAGAAGTAACTAATACGATTCCATACCGACCACTCTGCCAAGCCAGGCTGTGTAACCAGAAAAACCTGATACAGATCATCCATCTGTACACTTACCAAAGCAGTTCAGACAAGTTAGTACAGAACACCTCCAGGGGAGTTCTGGTCTTAGTGCATAACAGATTATTAGCTGGGACATTTCATCCCTAGCTTGAATGAGAGTCAATTTCTGGGCTCCAGACAGTCTTAGTAACAAGGATGGAATCACCACAGGTTGATCCTCCAGACAGAGATCTGGAGTTTCAATTCAACTGTGCATGCACTTGGGCGTTTGGCTCTACTTAATTTCCTCTATGAATTTAGAATGTTGCGATACTAAATTAAAAGAAGAAATATTTACAAAATGTAATCAAAGACAGACCTTAAGAAGGAAAGGAGATTATGTAAACTGAAAAAAAGCTCTTCCTTTACCTAGGGGAGTATAATATTTTATATGTTTTAAAAATGTCTTTCTGTATTCTCCATATGTAAAAGCAGCAGCAGCTGAGAAAAAGAACGGGCAGTGTTCCTAAAAGCAAGTCTTACTAGGGGAAAGATAAGTTGACCAGCCAGACCATGTTACGTCTGGGGAAAAAAGGAATAAGTTTGAGAAACTTGCAGAACAGAATAATTGCCACCCCTTCCACCTGTGGAAAATCACTCTGTTTCAAATCAGGGCTATTCAAAGGCCTCATTCTTTAATTTGAAGCGAATAATTACTTAATAACTGGAAAGATTAAATACTGATACAACAAAAGATTTCAACTACAGTAGTTTGAAAAAAAATTGAAAGCACCATAAGACATTAGCTGAAGTTTGGCAGCCTCTGAGTCAATTGTTAGAAATGAATAGAGGAGAAGCAACAAGAGATGTCATGTACAGGTACAAATCCTCTATGATGAATGCTATCACCATGTACATCTAAAATGTACCATTAAAATAAAATAAAATTTAAAAAAAAGAAATGAATAGAGGATACTTGCTTTATTAATTTTGAAAAAGGACATTTAGGATAATAAATGTTAAATGTTCATAGGTTTTGTTTCTTTCGATTTTTGTTTTAATTATGTAATATTTTCCTGTGCCAGTTACATTGTAGTTGTTTTCTGATGATAACATTTTCCTGGCATCTGAAAATTTAGAGACATATTGTGCTACATAGTTTCGGGCTAATCCTTGCTCAGTCCTTATCTCATGATTGAGAAGACTACTCCAATTCCTGGAAAGGCAAGCATGTATATTTCTCTTTGAAGAAAAAATACATAATATTCACTGATGAGGGAGAGATCAGTGGTTAAAATGAAGTAATGAGATTAGCTTTTAAAGTAACTATTAGTTTTCTACTGCTATTTTGTAACAAACTACCAAATGCTTTACAACCATAGAAATTTCGTATTTTACAGACCATAGGTCACCAGTCTGACACAAGTCTCGCTGACGTGAACTTGCCATGTGCCGGGACCGCAGGGACCGCGTTCCTCTGGGAGGATTCCTTGCTCCTCCAGTTTCCGGAGTTGGCCCACACTCCTTGGCTCGTGCCTTTGCCCTGCATCTTCAGGAACAGCACTAGGAGACTGAGCTCTAGCCTGACGAATCTGATCCTTTCTTCTGCCTCCTCTTCCAATTCTAAGGAGCCCTGTGATGATCGGGGCCGCCTGAAAGTCCCAGAGAACTTCCCTTTATTTAAGGTCAACTGATTCGTCACCTTAACTACACCTGCAACCTGAATCCCCTATTTGTTAGCCCTGTAAGGTGAAACAGTCACAGATTTGCAGGCCCCTTATTCTGCTTTCTCAGTAACTAACATCGTACCACTGCTATGCTTCTAAGGTGTAAGAATCTTCATGCATTTTTTTGTTTTCAGTTTTTACATTTTTATTGGTATACATATATACTACATAATGATTACATCCCTCCTGGGGAGTTGGTACACATAAATAATACATGGAATAATAATTAGTTTCTCATGCCTTTCCCTTCCCCTTCCCTCTGACTCTTGGTCCCCTTTCCCTTTACAAAAGATCCATCTCCCTATTTCCTATTATCTATCTTTTATTTTGCTCTTATTTATATTTTGGGTTTTTCATATAAGAGAAGCCATGTGACATGCAGGTTTGTGTGTCTGATTTATTATGGTCTCAAAGTGCATCCATTTTTCTACAAATGATTCAAGTTTATCCTTCTATGGCAGAGTGTGTATATAAATGCCACATTTTCTTTATCCATTCATTCATAATAGCTAAACCTTGGAAGCCGCCATTGGGCATTTTTAAATGTTTCTTTTATTCTAATCATCATATGTTCATTTATGCACCAATTTACACAATGAGATATAATGCAACATAAAGTTACACTTGATGGTAAAGGAGTTCATTTAGTGACTCATCAAGCATGATTGTGATTATGAGTGTGATCTCTTAAATAGATCTTATTGTAGATACTGAGGAAACAGCAGGAAAAAAGGAAAATATAAACGTTCAGCATGTTACTGAATGGGAAAGAAAAATAACAACATAAATAAGTAAAGTACATAATGTATTAAGCACATTTCGAAGGGGTTAAAGGAAGTGTTGTGTGTGCACATGGAAAGGGGTTAGAAAATAAGAGGGGGAGTCCATTGGTCTCTTAGATTAAGGGATAGAGGGCTCTGAGAGGGCATCTAGCCTGCAGAGGGTGCTATAGATCTCTGTTTAATGTGACATCTAAGTACAAACACGCTAAATCGAACACCTCATCAGTGCAGCAAAGGTACATGAAAAGATTTAATTCTGCGAGATGTGATGCATGATACAGCAGAAACCAGCATCAGTAGAGTGTGTGGTTCCACACTGCCTAACCCAAAGCCCAGTTATTGCCGGCAATCAGTAGCACTTGCAAAGGTTTCTCTTCTAAAATGGGAAGGGGACCACAGTAGTGCTAAAAGGCTTATCCCGTCTCCACTCACCCAAATTCCACCTTGCACACTGGATTATTTTTCCTGCAACAAAGTGAATATGTTCTCTTAGTACTATTTTCTTTTTAATAGTAGAGAAGCCATTGAAAAGGTGACATTGTAGTTTAAAACCCAACCATGAGAGAAAAGGCCTGCACAACAACACACCAAGATTGTTGCCTTTAACAACTAAAAGAAAAGAGACGTCATTTATTGGTATAGGAAAGATTTTGAGAAAAGCAGATTTGGGTAGAATTTCACGACCTCATGTTGGCTTTGAGTTTCTTAGCTGCCAGGGAAAAGAGATATACGCAGTAAGATATAAGATTTCAGTCATTTAAACAAAATTTTTCAGGGAAATAAAATCTTTTCGTTAAAAGGGGTACACACTTTTGCTATACTCGTGAAGACAGATTTTCTCTTTTCTTAAGCCAGCATCTAGTTCTAGAAACCTTTCTGACACTTCTGCAAGCTGTCAGAGTGACTTTTTTCATTATTTTAGAAAAAAAAGTTAAGTATGCTTGGCTCCACTCTCTTCGGGTAAATGGAGAAGTAGCATCTGGAAGTCTTTTGCTTTTCAAAAAAAATCAGATTCGGGATTATTTTATGTGAAGTTTACCTGTTTTTAAATTAAGCAACTGATTAATTTTTTAAAATATCATTCATACCAAAAATAGAACGGCTGAATCCTAACCTCATCCTATTCACTTTCCACTGTCTACTACTGCTCTCCTATGTCTACACTCAGACCTCACTACACAAGTTATTGCTTACATCGCAGTGGTACACCAAGCCACGAATCTAGCTTTCAATAAGTCAGCAGTATTTTTTGGCTTATGCTCATTAAATGAAAGAAAACGCTTTAGCATTTTACAAAAAAAAAAAAAAAAATACTTATCTTGGCTCAATAACAGGCCAATTAAATTTCTGCAGTTGGTATTGCTGTTAATCAAATATGAATTTTAGGAAAGCCATACTGAATCTCTAGAGACAGAAAATAGTGTATCTGTTTACACACCCTACTCGACTAATCTATCCAAATGAAATATAATAGCTAGAGGTGGATATTTATGTCCTCCAAAATTTATTTTCATATTTATATTCATGTAATGTTTCATTATATCAAAACCATGCAAAACTTGCAGTGACAGTATGTTTTGTAAAAATGTTTGCCTTAGTCCCCTTTAAATTATTCCTTTACAGTGCATTATTGTTTAGTAAAATCAAATTAATAAAGTAAAACTCTCGCTATGTCCCTGTAGTCTAGTAGCAATTTGTCAACTCTTGTTCCTAATATGAAATTAGCATGCAAATTGTAACATAAAAAGTTGAATAAATGGCAAATAATTTTTGATTGTTGATATGCTAATAAATATCCCATTATTAGGAACAAATTCTACATATTAAGATATGGATTTCTCCCTTGTAACTGAAGTGAACGAACAGTGTGGTGTCCACAGCTATGTGAGTGTGCTGCTATTGGAGGCTACGTGTAGCAAGCAAAGCTGAGGAAGTCTTCAGGAAGACTTCCAGTATTGCTTGAGCAGCGACACTGAGGATTAGGTCGTTTTGTTTGGTGCCAATATCTTTTTAATTCACTACCGTTTAATTTAATATGGCTTGAGGTAACCTATGAAAGCATAGGTACAAATTAAAACCTGAAAAATTCAAAGAAAAGGAAAGATTAAAGATTAAGCATATTATTTTGAATGAGGTTAAAAGAAAAAAAAA